>OVBE01009830.1:0-15631 GCA_900406425.1 Iberis pinnata
ATGGCATTTGTTATAAACAATGTCATTTATGGTATATGTCATAAGAAAGTTGTTTTTTATGGTATTCATCATAATTTTTCCTTTTATATATATAAATTAATAAATCAATAAAATATTTTTCTATTTTGATTCAGTTTGGAACCTTGATTCTTATTCTAGTTTTTGAATCCATTTATTTTGTCTAATTGTAGTCCCAATGAACATTTCACTATTTAAGATGAGTTTCAAAAATTCTAATTCCATGTATGAAAAAAAAAAATCAAAACACATCAAACTCAGGTTTCTAACAAAAAAAAAAGTGGTATCTAAAAACATTTCAAGAACCTCTTTTTTCAAATTCCATTACATTCAACAACAGATTCAGCAGCTCTTCTTGGTTTATTCTTTCTTCTACTTCCATTTTGTCTAAATCCAATAGACAATGATGATTTCAATGAATCATCATTAGTACTTGATTTAAATCCTAATCCATTCTCTTCTTCACTTATATTACTTTCTTTAGACTCTATTAATGGTTTCTTCCTCTTCTTATTCTCATTCTCTATCACATCTTCTTTACTTGTTACTATTGAACTATTTGTATCATCTTCCTTTGTCATTAACTCATCTTCTTCGATTTCGATTTCGATTTCGTCTTTTAAAGGCTTTTGTGGTCTTCCTCTTCTTCTATAAGGTGGAATCTTCTCTTCATCACCACTTCTTTGATCTTCTCTAGATCCAATAGCATTTTGCTTCTTGCCTTTTCCTCTTCCTCTTCTCATAACTCTTAATTCAATTTCCACTTATAACTAAAAGCCTTAAAATGTTGTTTTGTTTATCAATCCATTTTTAGTTATCATCAACCTATAAATTCCTTTTACAAAACCAAATAGAGAGAACAAGTTTGTAAGTATTTTACTAAATATTAGATATCACAACAACACAATGAAAAGTTTTGTTATATCTTGTGACATAAAAAGTTAAAAAAAATCAGAATAGAATTGGATATAGAAATTAGCAAAGTACAGTCCTTTTAGAAAAATAAAATTTATTTTAAAATTTTCTAGTGGAATCAAATATAAAGCTTATACAAATCTCTACGGAATCATCTATCAATAAATTTTTATAAAGCTTATCGTACGGAATAGCATGGGCATTTTAACCGAACCGAATAAACCGAAACGAACCGAATATGTTCGGTTCAATTCGGCACAAATTTTATTTTAGTTCGGTTTTTGGTTTGGTTCGGTTCGGCGATATTTTTTTTTTTACTAAATTAACCGAACCGAATAGATTCGAACCGAACAAAACTTGCTAAAATAAACTGAAAAAACCGGAAAACCCGAAAAAATAAAAAAATGGAAAAATTTAACCAAAATTAAAATTTTCAAACCAAACTTCAAAAACAAAAAATCGAACCGAATAAACCGAATGCCAAACCGAACCGAACTTTAATTCAGTTCGATTCGGCTAAGAAAAGAAAACCGAACTAACCGAATGTCCAACCCTAATACGGAAAATTCACAACAAAAAGCTAAGCTTAAGAGATTAAAAGCAACACTTCAATCATAAGATATTCAAAAAATTTATCTTTCTTTTGTTTCCCAACTTAAGTAAAAAGCATGAACTAAGCTATGAACTAGTTTCATGAACAGTAGAAGAATCCCTAATTTCCTTTCAATCTAATTCAAACTTCTTCAAAACAGTCAACAAAGGATTCACTACCAACAAAAGAACTAAGAGTGAGAGAGAAACCTGTGAAGCCATTGTTGAGAGTGAGACAAAGAACCAATCAAAAACCTATAAAAGATTGAGTTTTGAATCGATCTACCCACTAAATTGACTCAAAGAGAAGAAACCCAAATCAAAGATTGTAAAGAAATTGATCAATTCAAACAAAAAGAATCAAATCAAATCCAAAAACCAAAGGATAGGAGTAAGAGATCTAAAAGCAAATAGAAGAGAAAGAGCAATAAGTGTTTGGTTCAAAAAGAGAAAAAGAAGATTGCTTTGAAATGGGTTTATGTTTCTTCTTCTTCTTCGATTGGTTATTACTTCAGTAAAACGTAAGAAGGACACTTTCTTCTCACTTCCACCATTACTGACTCACTCAAAAATGGATCTTAAAAGCCCGTTGAAGATGGATACGGATTTCACCTACGCGCCTATTTTGAGCGCGTGTGTTCACGGATTACTCGTTTTAAGAATTGAATATTAGATAAGAAGAGTACAGCCCATAGCCGCGTGAGTCGTGACCGCGTTGATTAACGATTTTAAACACAACTTGTTTTTTCTATTTGGGCTTTTTTTCTTTTCCTTTATAGTTTGGGCCTAGGCCCTTTTAACTAAAAGTCAATTTACACCGCATGGCTTACTGTTATAACTTTGTTTTTTTTTTTTTTTAAATAATATTTATTTTATTAATATATAAGAGCCCGAATTAGCCCAAAAGATACAAAATCAGCCCAAAACCTAAACAAGCCCACAATTCCCAAAAACCCAACAATTTCAGAATGGGCTCCAGAGGCCCACCTGGCCCGCTACCAGGAAACCCTAAAGCCCAAGCAGAATAAGAAAACCCTAGACTACATACGGCGCCGTTGAGACTGCGGACCTCACCGCACGGTGGCGATGATCCGACGCCGGAGATCTGAGACGGTGTTGCCACTACCGCCCACGAAGTCCCGGATGAAGAAAAAAAAGGAGGAGATAGGTCGATTTTCGAACGCCACAACCGGAGACTGAAGGCGGAGCTAGGTTTCCGGCAACAAGGGAAACGGGTTTCCACGCCTTAAGGTTCTGTGGCGGCGCGATTCCCGGCAGAATTGTTCCCGCGATCTACCGAGCACTCGAGACACCCTTCGCCGTCTGGAGAGCAAACCCTTGCTGCCTTGAGGTATCCGCTTCAACACCTAGCCGTCCTCCACGCTTCGCCGCCGCACGCAAACTGGCCGGTGAGCGATACCGAAAAGCTGCTATAAGACCCATCCGAGACGCCGTGAGACTGTTAGGAAGAAGGGAAATCAGAGGATTGAGGAGGCTAAGGAGATAATGCATTTTGGGAGACTCGCCGGAGCTGGCTCTCACCGGCGAGCCCGAGACTAGACAGGGAGTTATGGCTCGAACTAGGAAAGGAACTCTCCGCCCCTCTTCACGCTCCACATATCCCAATCTCATAGTAGATCTGAAATGGGAGATTCGAGAGAGAGAGAAAGTTAGAGAGAGAAATTTTTTATTTTAACTTAGTTTTCTTCTAATTATGGGAAGTAATCGGAATGGATATACAAGTTTGTAAATTATTTTTATTAAATTATTCATAATCTAACAATTTCAGAGCTATATGCTTTGTTAATCAGAACTAAATCTCTGTGAAAACGTAATCTAACTGCCAAAGCGATCAAATTATCAGAGCGACGATACGCACACATCGTAACCGTTCATATCGAAGTCCCTTCGTCCATATCGTTCGTTCGGCCGGCCGGCGTTGGTTTCTCCGGCGTCGGTCGGTACTCTACTCTTTCCTATTTTAGTTTTTTTCAATCATAGATAATTCAGTGTCGGTTATACTTTAGTTGTTTGTCTTTGTTATATTTAGTTATCTTCTCCATGGAGAATTTATTGATTTTGTTTATTATTTGTTTGAATCTCTTTCGAGATTTCAATCTTCCGACAACGGAATCTCCGTTTGTCGGCGTTTTTCCATGGTATGTATTGTATTATGGTGTTCTTCCTCTGGATAAATTTCTTGTAGGCGTTGAATCTTCTCGAAATTCGTTTCGGATTTGGAAACCGCAATGAAAAAAGTATGGAAGAAACGATGTAAGTTGTGAAGATGGAGAGATTGCTAAAAATAAATGGGATTGTATCAAGATCATCTCAATGTCTACAATTGTTATGAAGACTCTGATACATACTAATTGGTATCAGATTGTCAAATTTCCAGAACTAGTTTTAGAAGCAATGGATTTTACTGATGCATTTCGAAAACAACCTCAACAATATAGGCGTATGAATTGCATCGGAGTTAGATGGTATCAAAGAAAAGAAGATAACAGATATATAAATCTGTTAGCGAATAAGACGTTCTTGACCAAAATGTATCGTAACCTTTCCTTTTTAATTACTATCTTCAGCATATGGCGCACATATCTGCTTGAGTAATAATTTGTATTCTTTAGTTTTTTATATGACATTGTATCTTGATTCATTATCAATGAAATTTGTCGTTAAAAAAAATCAAAACTAAATATCTTCTCTCTCTCATCCTCTCTCTCTTTCAGATCGGATATGAGAAGAAAACGAGAGTGTAAGCGGTGAGAGCTTTCCATCGTCCGGCCGAGCATTTTCCCCTGCACCGCGATCACCGGGCTCGCTGGTGAGTCCAGCGCCGGCGAGCTCGCCTGCGAATCCTTCTCTTAAAACAGCCAAAAGCTTTCGTTTCTCTCCTTTCTTCAGATTCATGCGGTGGTTGAAGGTTGGAAGCAGCCAAGCGGTGAAGATTTTCGGCCAAATATGCTTCACGGCGCTTCGGCAAGGAGGACGGCGAGTCTTTGGCAGGAAGAACCTCAAGGCGGCGTTGGTCTTTTCCGGAGAGATCAACGACGCCGGAAACCTACTCTCTCTGTCGGAAGTCTGTTGTGACGTCTCGAATCTCCTCCTCCTCCTCGCCTTCTGCTTCTCGCATGGGTGACTGTGACGGATCTGGGTCACTATCACTTTGGAACCATCGGTGGGTCACCGGATTCCGGTGAGATCTGCAGAATTTTTGCCGGCGACGTAATCTCTAGGGTTTTCCTTTTTATTCTATTTTTCCAGGGTTTTCATATTGCGCCCGAACCTTTGTGGACTTTAGGAAATTTTATTCCAAATCTGTTTTTAGGATTGAAGGTTAGTTTTTCTTTTTTTTGGACCTAAAAGATTTGTAAGCCTACATCTGTATATTATATGCATTTAATAGAATTTAATAGAAAATCTGTTCCAACAAAAAAAAAAATACTGTTTATCTATAACTATTGCTTCAAATTTTGGAACAAAAATAGATACAAACTCACAGTTAACATATTTATGGTTCCATGCAAACTAAAATTTTGATTATATTTTGTGAACAAAATTATGAAATATTTAATTCACCCTATTTTGTAAATTTATTATATTATGTTTTTGTAAGATGGTGTATCTACTAAATAATATATTTGATCCAAGAATAGATTTCATAAATTTTTTTTAATAAAATACTATCAAAATAAATTATAATAAAAATATATTACATATTTTTATTATAAGAAAAATATTTTTAAAATATCATAAACATAAAAACGAGTTTAGAAATCTCCTATATATTAAGAGGGAATACATTTAAAAAAAAAAAAAACCTTTAGTTTGATAATTATTTACATGTATTACCACTTACATTATCCATATATCCAAACACTCTCATTATGACTTTTTAATTATTTGTTCGAAAAACTTTTTAGTTTTATAATTAATTACATATTTTTCTTATAGATATTTTTATTTAAATTAAGAAATTCGCTTTTAATGTCATTTAAATTTTTTAAAAATATTTTAATTTCTCCTCTAAGAAAATAGAGTATAAAAATGTAATATATACAATATTAAAATTTAAAATAAATAATTTAATCGTTGTTAGTATTTGAAATAATATGAACTAATAGATTTAAATTTAAAATATGTTTATAAAATTTAGATTATTTATCTTAACTAATAAACTAATCTAACATATATTTTTAATTATCTATATATATTATATATTTTAAATTTTCCCATTTAAAAAATAGATAATAGTATATTTAGTACATTTTATATTATAAAATTTTATATTTATATATCATACTTTTATTTTGATATTTACATATTATATTTGTCGACAAATTTCATAGTTATTATATAAAGATTTATATAATGATACAAAAAATTTCTTTACAATACCATAATTTTGAACCTACATTTTATAACATATTTCCGCGCTTTGCGTATGACATCATCTAATTAGTAATTAAATTTTAAGATGTAATCAAAATTTAATGTTTTTAAATTTATTTACAAAATAAAAAATTTCTGATATTGATGGAACAATTGAACATGTAATGTATTTTCTAAAAAATGTGGTATTTTTGAGTATAAGACATTCTATTTCTAATTTTTTTTTGTGAAAAAACAAATTTCATTTTATGGGGAAGGGTAAAAACGTCAAGTACAAAATTTTAATTTCGCCGGTCGGTTAAACCCTACGGCACAATTATGAAACCCTAAGTTACTGTCGTCTTTGTATCAGTGTTTGTTTCCTCCTCTGGTTTCTTCTATCTCTTCTTCATCAGCACACACTTTTAACATTAGAATTAACACAGAACAATCCTTCTCAGTGCAAACCGAAACCAAATTCGATTTTGCAGAACCCATATTAGGTTAGCTGAAGAACTTAGTTTTGCAAGAATGAGGAAGAAGGTAGATGAACGTATCAGAACTCTAATTGAAAACGGTGCTAAATTAAGACACCGTTCAATGTTTGTAATCATCGGTGACAAATCTCGTGACCAGGTTTAGTGTTTGGATTTCTCAAAAAAGTTTCATTCTTTGATACATATTCATACTAAAGATTCAACCTTTATGTGTGTTTTGTTGCTTGTTTAACAGATAGTGAATCTTCATCATATGTTGTCAAAGGCAATGATTAAGTCTAATCCAACTATCTTATGGTGTTACAAAGACAAACTTGACATTAGCAGGTTAGATTCCTAATGCCAATTTCTGAATCTTTATGTGTGAAATTCTCATAGATTGATGATTGATAATTACTCTGAGTATTGTTCGAAACGAATGTAGAACGAATCTCGATATCTCTTATGGCCTTTTAGTGAACAAAGAGTTCATAACTTTGTCACTAATGATGAGAGCTTGTTTATTGAGAGCTTTGTGTACTTTGCAGTCATAAGAAAAAGCGATCGAAGCAGTTGAAAAGAATGAGAGAAAGAGGACAATTAGATCCGGAAAAACTTGACGCATTCTCGCGATTACTTGATGTAGGAAGAGTAACTCATTGCTTATACAAAGATTCCGAACGAATTCTCGGAAATACTTTCGGAATGTGTATCTTACAGGTACCATTTTACTTTTTCAAATTCGTTCGATTTTATGGATAATTTCTTAATACATTCTATTTCTTGATAAGTTCAGGATTTTGAAGCTTTAACTCCAAATCTACTAGCTAGAACAATAGAGACTGTAGAAGGAGGTGGAATGATTGTATTGATACTACGATCACTTGCATCGCTTACTAGTCTATGCACAATGGTTATGGTATGAATTACGGTGACAAAAAAACGTAATCTAACTTGTGCTTCTGTGACATGATTTTTTCGGTTGAATATCAGGATGTTCATGATAGATTCCGAACTGAGTCTCATTCTGAAGCTGCTGGACGTTTCAATGAACGGTTTTTGCTATCAATCGCATCATGTAAAGCATGTGTTGTGATGGATGATGAGTTGAATATATTACCGCTTTCTTCCCATATAAGATCTATTACTCAAGTTCCAACAGTAAAGGTAATCTTTGTAGCAAAGTAAATAGTAGGGCTGGGCATTTCAACCGAACCGAACCAAATTTAGTTCGGTCGGTTATTTCGGTTCAATTCAGCACCTTTTTTTATTTTAGTTCGGTTTTTCGGTCTGGTTCGGCAACAATTTTATTTTGTACTATATTAATCGAACTAGCTAAAAATTAACCGAAATTAAGTTTCCCGAACTGAAAAAACCGAACTAAAAAAACGAAAACCCAAATGCCGAACCAAACTAGCTAAAATTAACCGAATAAACCAAAATTAACCAAAAAACCGAAAATAAACAGATAATTTAATCGAAACTAAGTTTTTCGAACCGAAAAAACCTAACTATAAAACCGAATGCCGAACCGAATGTCGAACCGAAAACCGAACCGAATAAACCAAATGCCCACCTCTAGTAAATAGAGTTTTGTTGTTAGAAAATGTTAGTATCAACAATTTGTATGCTATTAAAGGATTCTGAAGGGCTTTCTGAAGCAGAACGGGACTTGAAGAGTTTGAAAGATGAACTAAGTGATGATTTCCCTGTTGGTCCTTTAATCAAGAAATGCTGTACACTGGATCAGGTTCGAAACATATAATCGTTTTGCTTAATTGTTCTTTTGTGTTGCATGGCTGATGTTGATTTGAGTCTTTGTATTTCTTTTGTTTGTAGGGTAATGCGGTTGTTACTTTTTTTGAAGCAATTTTGGATAAGGCTCTTCGTAGCATAGTTGCTTTAATTGCTAGTCGAGGGCGTGGAAAATCTGCTGCACTTGGTTTAGCTGTTGCCGGGGCCGTTGCTGCTGGGTACTCAAATATTTACATAACTGCACCAAGCCCTGACAACTTGAAGACATTCTTCGAGTTTGTGTGCAAAGGCTTTGATGCTCTTGAATATAAGGTAATGCAATTTTATTTTCCTAGAGATTTTGATATAGCACTTGTTCTATTTCATTGACAAGAACCGTCCAGGTGAAATAGATAAATTAGGGTGGGGATTCACTTTATTCAGTTCGGTTTTCAGTTTAATCGGTTTGTAAAATATTTTGCTGAATTAAACCGAACATAATTTCGGTTTTGTTCGGTTTTTGTTGTTATTATTTTTTTTCAAACTAAACCGAAATCATATATAGTATTTCAGGTCAGTTAACTTTTGGTTCATTAGGTTAATTTTAGCATATTCGGAATTGTTCGGTTTGGTTAATGTATTATAAAATAATATTGTTTGGTTCCTTGCGTTTGTTATCGCCGAACCGAAAACTGAAACTAAAATTTACATTCCACCAATCGGTTTGCTCTCAATGGAGTGAACCGAACTGAAATAACCGAACATCGGTTCGCTGAAAAGGCCCAGCCCTATAGATAATAATTAGATATACAGATTTATTGAGATTATTATTCGAACAGATCTATACTAGCACATATATGTTTATTCTGCTTTGTGATGTGGTCATTGATATATGTTTCTTATGTACATTTTACTATCTTTTTCATAGGAACATCTTGATTATGATGTTGTGAAAAGTGTGAATCCTGATTTCAAAAAAGCCATTGTACGGATAAATATCTTCAAGCAACATAGACAAACTATCCAGGTTTGTTAATTTACCTCATGATCTTGTAACTATGGTTTGTCTGTCTCCAACCTCTGAACTTGTTTCCATGTTCTTGATAGTATATACAACCGCACGAGCATGGGAAGCTATCACAAGTAGAGCTATTGGTTATTGATGAAGCAGCAGCTATTCCTTTACCTGTTGTCAAGTCATTACTCGGTCCTTATCTAGTTTTCTTATCGTCTACCGTCAGTGGGTATGTAAACATGATTTTATAGTTCTCCAAATAAGTTATCTTTAACTGAATTTTACCTTGTTTCGTCTTTGTTGAAAGCTATGAAGGTACTGGTAGATCTTTGTCTCTGAAGCTTCTCCAACAATTAGATGAGCAAAGCCGAGCTCCTGCAACTGGTCTTGAAGGCTCTCTTTCTGGTATTTAACAGCACCTTCTTGCTTTTATTCTTGGATATGAAAATTTTAGTGACTCTTGTCAAATATCTTTTGATAGGTTGCCTTTTCAAGAAGTTAGAACTTAATGAGTCTATTAGATATGCTTCTGGAGATCCAATAGAATCATGGCTTAATGGCTTACTATGCCTTGATGTTGCTACTTCTCTGCCTAATACTGTGCGGTATGCATATTTCTTACTTACATATTCTATCCTATCTTGTTGTACTGATCGTTTTTCTTTTTGTGTAGTCATCCTCCCCCGAGTCAGTGTGATCTTTATTATGTCAATAGAGACACACTCTTTTCTTTTCACAAAGATAGTGAGTTGTTTCTACAGAGAATGATGGCGCTTGTTGTCTCTTCTCACTACAAGAATTCTCCTAATGATCTTCAACTGCTAGCTGATGCTCCTGCTCATCATTTGTTTGTGTTACTCGGTACACAATCTTTTCAATTTCGTGCATCTAGTATAATGTTCGAAACTCGGATTAACTTATTTTATAACATAGGTCCCGTTGATGAATCCAAAAACAAGATTCCTGATATACTCTGTGTCATCCAGGTATGTATCTTTTGCTTTTGAATTACTATAAGAAATTGATCGCCAACTTGTTTGATCAGTTGACCTAGAACAGCGAATCATATGTCGATAAAAATGGACCCATAAAGAACGAAGTATCGGTTATCAATCTGTTTTAACTGTTTTTTCCCCCAATCTTTGTTGAAAATTATAGTTTCTATCATGTGTCATCTTATGATGTGTGTAATCTGAAGCAATACATTATTGTAATTGTTATATTCAGGTCTGTCTCGAAGGACAAATATCGAAGAAATCAGCTCTTCAAAGTTTAAGTGATGGTCATTCACCATATGGAGATCAAATTCCATGGAAATTCTGCGAACAATTCCGAGATACTGTCTTTCCAAGTTTCTCTGGGGCTAGGATCGTACGTATAGCAGTCCATCCTAATGCCATGAAGGTAATAATAATCTTTTCTGTTTGAAATTCTCACCGGTCTAGTCAGTTTTTGCGTGGGATTAAGAAGTACCGCAATTGTTTTCTTTTGTAGATGGGATATGGTTCTGCTGCTGTTGAACTCTTGACCAGGTAAACTCACGAAGATGTTTATGTACTGTGTGCTCGACGCATTAGACTTTGTACTATTGATTTTGTGTGGTCATACTCTTAAGCAATATTGATTGACTGCAGATATTATATGGGTCAGATTTCTCCAATCTCAGAAACAGATGATGAAGCTGATCTTGAGAATTCAACCATTAGAGTTACTGAAGCTGCTGAGAAGGTTTTTGGATTTAGAGAATTTGTTTCTTTATTTTTCAGTTTATTAAGTTATTTCGGTTCGATTCGGCAACTTTCTTTTATTTTATATCGGTTTTTGGTTCGTTCGGCAACAATTTTATTTTACACTATATTAACCAAACCAAACAAGCTGAAATTAACCAAAATTTAACCGAAATTAAGATTTTCAAACCGAAAAAACTAAATGCCCACCCCTATTTCTATGTGTCAATGCTTAGTTGATTCCACTTTTGTTTCAGGTTTCAATGCTCGAGGAGCAAGTAAAGCCACGCACAAATCTCCCACCATTATTGGTTTCACTCCAAGATCGACGACCTGAGAGGCTTCACTACCTTGGTGTCTCATTTGGACTTACTTTAGACCTCTTTCGGTTTTGGAGAAAACATAAGTTTGCTCCATTCTACGTTAGCCAAATCCCAGTTGAGAATACTTTCATTGCTTATGTGATTCCATTTCTAGTTATTTTTTCGTAAAACTAATCGTTCATTACTTGTTCTTGGATCAGAGTGCTGTGACTGGTGAGCACACATGTATGCTTCTTAAACCTTTGAAAAATGATGATTTAGAAGTCGACGAATCCGATGAGTTAGGCTTCTTTGCTCCCTTCTATAAAGGTTTGTCGATTCTTTGATCAATAACTGAATTTTCTCCCTATTAGAAGCGACAACCTTTTCTTGCGTTGTTTCAGATTTCAGGATACGATTCTCTAAGTTGTTGAGTGATAAATTCAAGAAGATGGACTATAAACTTGCAATGAGGTAAGTACTAATAGATATTGGTCATGACTTCTCTCTGTGTAAATATTTATCCTTTTCGTATTCTTCATTCTTCAGTGTCATAAACCCAAAGATCAACTTCCCGGAGGTTGGTTCTTCAGGAAACTCGGAAGAAGGATTTCTAAAGACACTCGACGACATTTTTTCTCCATTCGATATGGACAGGCTCAAGGCATATACTCAAAATCTAACCGACTTCAATCTGGTTTGATTTCTCTCTAAGAACTTCAATTTTTGGGATGATCTCTTGGAACCAACTACTTTAACCAGTTCCATTGTCTTATCTTTGAAAGGTTTATGACATTTGCAAAACACTGGCTCATCAATATTTTGAAGAGAAGCTTCCTATATCATTATCATATCTTCAAGCATCTGTATTGCTATGTTTGGGATTACAAGAGTTGGATTTCTCTAGCATAGAGGTAACATATTTTTACTCTCTATCCGCTATTTCACTAGATAATATTTGATAAAACTCGCAAACATATTTTGCAGAGACAAATGCAGTTAGAGAAGGGACAGATTCACTCTCTCATACTTAAGGTTACAAAGAAGTTTTTCGATTATCTTGAAGGAATCGCGGTAAAGAAGATCGATTCAAGTAGTACAAACTCTCATATGAAGGAGGTAAACTTTAGTAATTGATTCATCTTTGATGTGATTACCTTGTCTGCAACAACATATGTTTAAGGTTTAGTCTCTCCTGAGAGAGACAAAGTTAAAAGTCTCAAGCTGTTGCTATATTGAGTCTTTGTAAAAGTCTAATATATGATGATTCATGGTGTGTTTGGTTTGCAGAGAGTGCTTGAACCTCACAATATATCGGTCGACGATGATCTCAAAGAAGGAGCAACACAAGTTGAGGTAGTTCTCCACCTTCCTTTGCCCATTTATATACGTTTTGATTAAGGCTGGGCTTTCGGGTATTCGGTTCGGTTTCGAGTCGGAAACATTCTGTTTTGGGTCGGAACCATTCTGTTCTGGTTATTCGGATCCTAATATCTAATACCCCATCGATTCTTTTCAAATTTTCGGTTCGGTTCTTATCGGTTCCGGGTCGTTTCGGTTTTATGTTTGAGAAACTGGAAATTACTCGAAATTTTCGGTTCCTATTCGTTTTCGGGTATTTTAGACCCGAATTTTAAAAGAATACCCTATAAATCGAAAAGTACCCGATAATAGAATAAAATACCCGAAAGTTTAAGACGAAAGTACCCGATAATATAATGAAATACCCGATTAAACGAAAAGTACCCGATAATAGAATTTGCTAAGTGACTAAAGTCTAAACCTAATCAAAAATATAAGTGTATATATATGTTGGGGTATTCGGTTATACCCATCGGTTTCCACCGGGAACCGGAACCGGAACCAAACCAATACCCATGGTTCTTCGGGTATCTTGGGTGGAACCGAAACCGACCCCAAATCGTTTTTTCTCGGTTTTTTGGTTCCGGTTTTTTTGCCCAGTCCTAGTTTTGTTTCGGTTATAACATCTAAAAATCTGTTATGTTTTTGTTAAAAGGAGAAAATGAAGGAGAAGATGGATCTTGAGATAGAAAAGTATGTAATTGGAGACAAAGAAGCAGAGGCTCTGCAACAATCAAAGATATCTTCAAGTGGTATTGTTAGTGTTAAGTCAAACAAATTGGAGAATCATAATGGATTTGATAAATCTACTAAAAAGAGAGCTAATGATAAACATTCTTCTTCATCCTCTAAATCTTTCAAGAAGAAGAGAGCATGAATGAGTGATATTTAACAATGATAGTAATTGTTGAATTTTGAGCATGAGTTATTAAACTTTATTTTGATTCAGAAAATTTTGTTATATTTGTTGTAATATTTGATCTATAGAATGGAAAGTTAAAGAAAAATCAAGAGAAATTCTTTGAAACACCATCAAAAGAATTTCAAATTCCAAAATTACCACATTTCCAAAATTTCCAAATATACCACTCTCAAATATTCCAAAAATACCACAAAAATAAAAAGTAATTTTAAAGTGTAGAATTTTGAGTTTGGGTTCACTAAATAGAGTTTAGAGATTAGTTTTAAAGGGGTAGGGTTTGGTTTTGAGGTTTTAGGGTTTAAATTTGAAGTTTTAAAGTTATTTCAAATTTTGTGGTATTTTTGGAACAAAAACATTTTTGTGGTATTTTTGAAACTTTTGGGAGTGGTATTTTTGGAATAAACCTAGTATTTATTGGTATTTTTGAGAATTCCCCAAAAATCAATTATTTTTTTAGTTAAGAAAATTCATGGTTTTGTATAGGGCTGGGAATAAAAATCGAACCGAACCGAAATTTTCCGAATCGAACCGAACCGAACCGAAATATTTTTTGTAAACCGATCGGCACAAAATTAAAAACACTTCAGGTAACCGAACCGATAACCGAAAATAACCGAAAAACAAAAAAAACCAGAAAAATCAAACCAAAATATGTGAAAATAACCGAAAAAACCCGAAAAAACCTGAAAAAACCGGAAAAAACCGGAAAAACAAAAAAATAAGCAAAAATTAATCGAATTTCAAAAACAAAAAACCGAACCGAACCGAACCGAAATTTTTTTCGGTTCAATTCGGAACACAACCTAAAAACCGAAAACCGAAATTTCCAAACCGTTCCGAACCGAACCGACCCGATTCTCAGCCCTAGTTTTTTACATGCTCACTTGATAGGTTTGATTTGTTCACACTGATTTTTTTCTTCACAATGATTTAGTTCTTTAAATATCAGCTAGGCTAGTATCTTAAAATTTGTAAATTCGAAATTAATCAGAGTAAAATATAACTTTATCAAATAAATATATAAAAAGTAACATATTAAAGTCTTAAAGTAACATCACATTTCATAATAAATAAACTACAAAAACACAAGAAAACAATCTAGTAAACTCTTAAAACAATATCACATTCAGTAATAAAATAATCTACAAAAGAAAAAAATGGTTACAATCATCACGAAGAAACAATAGCAATGAAAAAACAAATAAACAAGTAGAGAATAAAAATAAGAGAGATTCTTTCAAATACCATTAAAAGAAGTTCAAATTTCAAAAATAAGACACTCCCAAAAAGTTCTAAAAAAATTGCACATTCCAAAATGTTCTAAAAATACAACAAAAATAAAAAATAAATTTTAAGGGTTTAAAATTTAAATTTATGGGTTTGGGTTCACTAATTAGAGTTTAAGATTTAGTTTTGAAAGGGGTGAGTTTGGTTTCGGAGGTTTAGGGTTTAAATTTAATTTTTTTTTTTAAATTGTTTAAAATTTGTGGTATTTTTGGAACTTTGGAGTGTGGTAGTTTTGGAAAATATCTCATTTTTGTGGTATTATTGAGAATGCCTCAATAAATAACCATATTTTAGATGTTTTTTGATAAATAAAAATTTATAATGTTTTTGAGATGCTTTAACAAAATATATTTGACTTATAAAACTTACTTTCAAATTAATGTCCTTTAGATTCGTAATATATATATATATATATATATATATATATATATATATATATATTCTNAAATTTAGAAAACTGAAAAAAACTCTACAAATTCGAAATTTTTTAAAAATATTTTAATAATTATATCAAGTCTTAAAATAATACTCCCTCCGTTTCATTTTATTAGTTGTTTTGAAGGTTTTTTCTTGTTTCATATTATAAGTTTGTTTTTCCAAATCTCAATACAAAAAGTAATACTTTTAATCTAAAAGTTAAAATAAAACTCAAACATTTACTTGCTTTTAATTAAATTCATAGATAAAAAAATATAAAATAAAAAAAAATGCAAAAGTTATTTTAATATGCGCGTTTTCAACCAAAATAACTAATAAAATGAAACGGAGGGAATACAATTTTCACTTACCTTTCTTAAACTAGTATATGTATCTGTGTTCCGAGTGATGTCAATGTTTAAAAAGAGATCTCATGTTATGATATTACTTTCAAATATCAAAATTAAAACTTTAAAAGTATATATATA
>OVBE01009831.1:0-15629 GCA_900406425.1 Iberis pinnata
CCCTGATACCTGACGCTTTTATTTTATAAGTTTTAAACCGTTTTAATTTACTGTTTTAACAACCATAAATCATATTATTCTTGCTTTAGCCAAATTTGAATTGCAACTGAAACGTGTACTTCTGGTCTCTGTGGATTCGATACCCTATACTTTTCCACATTGATCTGTTCTCTGCAGTATTTGTTTTAGGATTTAAATTCTAGACCTATCAAGCCATGGCATAGTTCTCGGCTTAGGAAGCTACAAATTTCGTTCCCTCATCGGATACAAACACTCTAGTCTCTGGAATTGAAATCTCAACTTGGAAAAAACCACCACCAGGCTGGCTCAAATGCAATGTTGGAGCAGTCTGGGATAAAGTAAACAACTCATCTGGAGCAGCATGAGTTTTAAGGGATCATGAAGGGACAATCTTATTACACAGTCGACGATCCTTTATCAACATCCCTTCTTTACAAATGGCCATTCAATGCAGTACTACTTGGGCAATTGAAAGTATTGTTTTTCATCAGTGCAACTCTGTCATTTTTGGGATCGATAATGGTCCAGTGGTTGAAGCTATTATCAACCCTTCTCATTGGCCTGCCCTCTTAAGTTTCTCCGACAATATAAACATCCTTTTGTGCTCTTTGTCTCGGTGGAAATTTTTATTGGAACCTGTCTCTTCGAATAGAGGAGCATCTCTGATTTCTAAGAGTGTGATAAAATATGGTAGATGGAGATCGTATGTGGCTTCCTCCTTCCCTGCTTGGCTTACCTCTGTTTTTAGCTCTGAGAGGTTATCCTCTGTTTGATTTCTCTCTTTTGTTCTGTTTCTTCTTAACTAGGTATTGGTTTCTTTTGGTTTTTGGCCTTTGGTTTATGTTTCAGCTGCCTTGGTTTTGGTTTATTTAATCCCTTCGGTTTAGGGTTTTTGTAACTGTAATTATCTCCTTTTAATCTATAGTATCTTTCAGCGAAAAAACTAGTTTGTGACATTTTTTCTGTAACTATTTGTTGTGTATTTCATTACAAAGTCAATCATAAAATTGGTAAAGAAATATAAAGTAATTTTGCATTGCTTTTTACTTTTTTTTTTAATCTCAAACACATCTTTTCTATATTTTCTGTTGGTAATTAAGATTGTTAAATGTGCGATTTTAACACAAAGATAATTGACAACTATATATATATATATATATATCACTTTATTTTGGAGTTTTTTATACATAACAATTTCTTAATAATAATTTGAAAGGGACATGAAGATGTGAATCAAAGATATGAAGACGATGTCGTTTTAAGAGAAATGCTGAAGGAATGAAGCGGGCTAACAAGAAAAGGAAAGCCGTGGCGCTGACAAGAAAAAGAAAGTTTTCGAGAACAAAGGAAAAGAAACTTATGAAGATTTGGAAAGAGATGTTTAGGATTAGGATATTCTTTAAAGGCTCAAAAGTGAAGAGAAAGAAAAACACTTTTGAGCCGCAAACTTTTTAAAAGGTGAGAGTTGTGAGGATTGTTCAAGAGATTCTTAGATCTTGTGAGAAAGAACAAATCAAGTTGGGGTTAGGTTTTAAGCTAATAAGGTTATTGTGTGTAATAACTTATTAAACAAGTTAAATAAATAAAAACTTGTGTGCTTAAAGGTTATTCAACTCAATCTAGTTATACTTGTGTGTTCTACTAATCATTCAATTGGTATCAGAGTGGGCACTTGACGAAAGACAATAAATCTTTCACAAACAGGTGTAGATCTTGTGACAAAGGATGGAGAACACACAACTACCTATGACCCGTTCGGTACTACTGGATCCCGACAACTTTGGATGGTGGAAAGTCCAAATCCGTGAGTTACTCAAAGGGATAGATGAAGAGGTTTGGAATGTTGTTACCTCAGGATGGATTGTACCAGTGAAAAAAAAAGGAGAATGGATTGAAAGAGAATCAAGTGCAGAGGCCGAGAAACTCATATCTAAGTATAACTCGAAGGTACTCTCAACCATCTAGTGTTCACTAACAAAAGATCAGTTCAAGCGTGTGCAAGGTTGCAAAACTGAAAAATCAGCATGGGACATTCTTCATGCTACATATGAAGGAACTGGCGATGAGAAGAACAAGAATGGATTTGCTGGCTTTAGAATTTGAAAGAATTAAGATGGGAGAGGATGAAAGCATTGAAGAGTTCAGTGGGAAATTATCATCTATTGCAAATGCATCAGATGCTTTAGGAAAAACCTACAAGGACAAAAAACTAGTAAAGAAGTTTCTGAGGTGCCTCCCAAGTCAGTACTAGTCTCACAAATCAGCACTTCAAATCGCCAAAAACTCAGATGAAATGGCATTTGAGCATGTTGTGGGAATGATGCAAGCTCGCGAACTTGAAATCAAACAAGAAGAACCTAAAAAGAAAGGTGGTGTGGCATTCACAGCAACAGAGCCACAAACTTCATACACTCTTGAAGATATGGTGGGACTCATTGTCAAAAACTACTTCAAAAAGTTTGATCAAGGACAATGTCGTGATCCCCCTCATTAAGTCAAACCTGAGATGAGAATAGATATGGATATGGGTTATCGAAGGAGCGATATACAATGCCATGAGTGCAAAGGTTTTGGTCACTACAAGGCAGACTGTCTGAATCTTAAGAAGAAAGAAACTATTAAATGCCAAGAGTGCAAGGGGTTTGGGCACGTAAAATCTGAATGCATTAACACACAGAAGCATAAGGAGAAATCTTTTGGCAGTCAAGATGATGGTAGTGATGACACAAACTCAGAAGAGAGCAATGGAGATGAGATGCTAAACCTTGTGGCCTATGTGGGAATCATTGAAGAGAACTCAAATACTGAGTTCGAGTGTGAGGTGACACCCAATGAAGAAGGTGAACTGTGAATTGCACTAGCAGCATGCCAGATGAAAAATAAAGAACTGAAAGATGAAAATTAGACTCTTACGGAAGTTGTGGATATTCTGAGGGCAGAGCTATTTGACGAAAAGGAACAAAACAGGTTGTTACAAAACCAACTAGGTGATTAGTTAAAGCAAATCAAGATGCTATCAAAAGAAACTCAAGATCTCGATCAACTGCTCATGATGGGAAGACATGGTACTGGTAATCAAGGTTTAGGGCATGAAGGCGGCACAAGTCAGACTACCACATTTGTGAAGGCTACTGGTAATATACCAGACAATCAAGGCAAACACCAGTTGTGTCACATCACAAGGAAGGAACATCTAATGTCGGAAGTACAAGGAAAAGATACAACCAAGGTTCATTTAAGTGTAGTTACTGCAAGGAATGGGGACACCGTAAGCTTGGATGTGATTGGTGGCATGAAAGGATTTTTCAAGTTCTACATGAACAAGCATACCATGTTGATAAACAATACATGAACCACGTTTGGGTAAGAAAGGAGTTTCTGTACTGTTACTCAGCTCTAACCTCCGAGGTAAGTGTTACAGGGGCACAAGAAAGTGCCTGGTATTTTGACAGTGGGTGTTCAAGGCACATGACAGGTAGAACAGAATCCTTAAAGGATGTGGAGTTTGCTAATGTTGGGAAGGTCACGTTTGGTGGGGGAGTTAAAGGAAAAATCCGAGGAAAAGGTAACACTACATGAGACAACAATCCAAAATTGCAAGATGTATTCCTAGTTGAAGGGTTGACAACAAATCTCATTAGTATTAGTCAGCTGTGTGATGAAGGCCTGACTGTGACCTTCACAAGGAAACAGTGTCATGCTGTGGAAAACACAGAAGATGTGAAGCTCCAAGGATTCAGAACATGAAGCAACAATTACATGTGAAAGCCTAATGAAATATGTCTCATAGCAGAAGCTCCTAGTCAACTTGACCTCTGGCATCGAAAGTTGGGACATGTGAATGTTAAGACATTACTCAAACTGGCAAATCATGAGCTGGTTAGAGGACTACCAAAGTTAAAGAATGATGATAACTTTGTGTGCGGACCATGCTCAAAAGGAAAGCAGATCAAAGTTCATCATCCCAAGGTTACCGAAATAACTACCAAGGGTCCATTTGATTTAGTTCATATGGATTTTATGGGACCCATTAAGGTTGAGAGTATAGCTAGAAAAAGGTATATCTTTGTACTGGTTGATGATTACACCAGGTACACATGGGTGAGATTTCTGAGAGAAAAATCTGAAACAATTGAAAGTTTTTGGATCTTAGCACTCCAGCTTAAAAATTGAAAAGGTACCATCAAAAGCATCAGAAGTGATAGGGGAGGAGAATTTCTAAATGAAACATTCGAGAAATTATGTGCTGATCAAGGAATAATGCATCAGATGTCTGTGCCTAGAACACCTCAGCAGAATGGGGTAGTAGAGAGAAAGAATATGACATTCCAAGAAATGACACGAGCCATGTTGCATGAGAATCAAGTGGCATAGCATTTCTGGGGTGAAGCAGTGAGCATGTCATGCTACATTATTAACATGGTGTATGTTATGAAAGGTACATCCACCACACCGTATGAATTATGGAAAGGGAAACCTCCCAGTGTGAACTATTTTCATGTCTTTGGATGTGTGTGCTACATACTCAATGAAAAAGATCAGCTGGAAAAATTTGATGCCAAAAGTGATGAAGGAATCTTTTTGGGGTACTCTGTTGTCAGCACATCATACAAAGTATTTAACAAAAGAACCAGAACTGTGATGGAAACTATGAATGTTGTGTTTGATGATCTGCAACATATCTCTGAGGGGATCACAAGACTGGATCTATCAGTAGTAAAACAAACACATTCATCATATGGAAATGAAGATGAAGAAAACAGAAAAGAGTCTGAGGCATCACAGGAAGTGAATAATCCTAGTGTTCATCATAATCACTCTGAAAAAGATGTCATTGGGAATGTGACTGATGGGAGAATTACCAGAAAGAAACAGATAAACTTTCGAGAAATGGTGAGATACTCCTGTTTCGTGTGAACAATAGAACAAAGACACATGTGGAGGCTTTGCAAGATGAATACTGGATAGTTTCAAAGAGCTGGAGCAATTTACAAGGAGTGATGTATGGACCCTGGTACCAAGACCAAAGAATATAAATGTGGTAGGTACCAAGTGGATATTCAAGAAAAAAATTGATGAAACTGGTCATGTGGTATGCAACAAGGCATGGCTGGTAGCTCAAGGGTATTCTCAGATTGAAGGAATTGATTTTGATGAAACCTTCGCACCTGTAGCACATCTTGAATCCATCCGATTCCTAATTGGCATGACATGTGTGATGGGGTTCAAACTGCACCAGATGGATGTCAAAAGTGCTTTCTTAAATGGGATCTTACAGGAGGAAGTGTTTGTGGAACAACCAAAGGGTTTTGAGGATGGTAAAACCCGGATCATGTGTACAAACTGAAGAAAACTATGTATGGGCTCAAACAGGCTCCTAGAGCATAGTATGAGAGGCTGAAAATCTTTTTTCTAGAGCATAGTATAAAACTCTGTTTCATTACTCAAAAGATGGTGATATCTTGGTGGTTCAAATCTATGTAGATGACATAGTTTTTGGTTCTACTAACTCGTCACTCGTTCTTAATTTTGTTCAGTGTATGAAACAAGAATTCGAAATGAGTATGTGTGGTGAACTAACATATTTTCTTGGCTTGCAGGTTCAACAGAAGGATGATGGGGTGTTTATCTCACAAAGTACGTATGCCAAGAACTTGGTGTCACGTTTTGGTTTGGACACGTGCAAGGCTACCAGAAAACCAATGAGCACTACATGTAAGCTGTCAAGGGATGAAGATGGTGAAGATGTAGATCAAAAGTTATATCGTGGCATCATTGGGAGTCTGTTATATCTCACAGCAAGCAGACCTGATATCAGTCTTAGTGTGGGTGTATGTGCCAGATACCAAGTCCAACCAAAGATGTCTCATCTCAAGGCACTAAAGAGAATTGTCAAATATGTCAAAGGAACCCCAAATTTAGGGTTGTACTACACTAAGGACAGCAATCTCAACCTTGCAGGATATTGTGATGCTGACTGGACAAGGAGCTTGGATGATAGAAGAAGTACTAGTGGTGGAGGATTCTTTTTGGGAAATAATCTAATTGCATGGTTGAGTCGCAAACAGAACTGTGTGTCATTATCAACTGTCGAGGCTGAATATATTTCCTTAGGAAGCTGTTGTACTCAGATGATGTGCATGAAACAGATGAGCAATGACTATGGATATGCTACAGGCTCAATGCTAATTTATTGTGACAATCAAAGTGCGATTAATATTTCTAAGAATCCTGTGCAGCATTCACGAACCAAGCACATTGATATAAGACACAATTTTATACGAGAACTGGTAGAAGAAAAAGTTGTGATGATAGAACATGTGAGCACATAACTTCAACTCGCTGACATCTTTACCAAACCATTGGATTTCAATAGATTTGTTGATCTTCGCAAGTCTATTAGGGTCTGTGAACTTTAAACGAATGTGAACCATTGAGGTATGACTAAGACTCATAATAAGATAAAGTTTCTAGCTAACTAACTTGATGAACATAGAAAAAGAGCTGCCTGTCATGCCATCACATGTGATCACTCGTACAATTGAGAGTATCACAAGGAGGTAAAAGATCTGAGGGTATCACACATATGTTGCCACATTCATAAAAAAAAAAATGATGGCATCTAACAATATTAGTTCATCTTGAGCATCTGATAAGTCATGTGATGATGCTCAAGGTCATGAATACCCAAAGGAAATTCCAGCTTCCTTGTGTGCTCTCAGAAGGTTGAAAACGAGTGTGTTACTGGATTAAAGCATGCCAGTGTGAAAGACTAGTCTCTATTATGAACCCATCTTGTATCCAATGTTGTGAATCCTGGTCATTCTCATGTGCACCACCCATTGTCTGGTGGTTTGGTAGATGTTGTGCACAACTTTTTCCTGCTCTGTGATCTCTATATGTCCTTATGTTCTCTGGTTTCCTGGTATATTAAGTGGTTGTCTAATGTCTACGTGTGTTTTAACTGTGAATTGTCCCTAATAGTGAATAATATCTGTCATGGCTTTTAGTCGAATTGTTTGTAGTTCATGTCTGGGCCATTGCTCTCTCTCTCTCTCTGTGGACACATTCGCTGGCCCACTAGGCCCAATTTGGTTTTACTCTCCTAAAGGCAGGAACATGACCCCTCGTTTCTAGAGCTGTCACTTGTCACAAACAGTCGCGACTCTCCATTGTCTACAAAACTAAATTTTTTGTCACAATTGAACAGTCACTTGGCGTAATGAACAGATTTCTCTCGGGTGTCTCTCATCTAGTTGCTCAATCCTCTACAATGTCGGTCTCAGATTCCTCATCTTGGCAGTCGTTTCAATCCCTAGGACCCCTTGATGTCCCTGACACTATCGCATCACCAAAAGATGCCATTGATTTCCGAACACTGCCTCTTCTTCTTTATGATGAGCAGACTCATGTGTCGCCTACTCATGTAGAAAATCTCCTCCGGTGTCTCTGGTTCCTGCGTTTCACACGCCTGCTGAGTCCGTTCCTAAAGCACCTGAGATCCCGTCATCTGTACCTTCTCCTGTGCATGCACCAAGTCAACCAGCTCCTGTCACTCGACCCAAGCGGCATAACACCACTTCCGGTCACTCATCCCGGTGCACTCGCACTCGTACTCAAGGTGCCCCTTCCTCAGCCTAACCAGTTGTGGATCTGACTCGGTTCTTCTTGGCACAAGCCCATGACATGTATGATATCTTTGCAACTATTACGCTCCTCGAAGTGTAGATGGTGGATTTAATAGTGCTTCCCCTGGTGATTAAACCTCTTCTGTGTGATCTCGGCTGTATGAGTACCATTACTGGTCTTCCTGGATATGTCAAAAATCTGGTATTCGAGTTCTGGGCTCATCTCCCTGCTGATTATACAACCTCTTTGTCTGTTCCGGTCTGGGTGCGCGGTCACCAGTATGATTTGTCTGCCACCACTATCAATCAAGATTTCGGTCTCCCAGATGTTGATGATAAAGCAAGTGAAGCTATTGGTCTGGCAGTGGCTGATGATGATCTCGCTATTTTTCTGTCTGATGGTCGTATGCGTACTTAGGTGGATCTTTGTATCACACATTTTACTCCTGATAAGTCTGGGTTATACAAGATCTGTTGTCACAATTGGTTACCTACCAAGAATGCTACCTACATGTGTTGGACTCGTGCTCGGTTACTCTATCGGTTGTATCAACGTTTCCCTATCAACTTTGGCCGGCTTGCTTTCTCCCCAATTTTGCATCGTGGTGAAGGGCTGGTAACTATTCCTATTTACAAGATGGATCCTCGTCTCGAAACACCAATGGCTTCAGGGGATCATTTATGTAAGGCAATGTTGGCTGCTATTAACCTGTTGCAATAGGCACTCACATGTAAGTTCCTTTTTACTATGTTGCTTCTCCACCATATCTTTGTTGGATGTTTTTGATTCAGTTGTGCTACCAAGCAGGGGGAGAACATGAGGAAACGAAACAAGTACCACAAGCAGATGATGATGCAACAATCTAAAGTCTAAATCATTTTTTTTTTTGTTATATTTATGCGGTCTCAGTGAATGTTAAGTGTCAGACAAACTATTTTTTTTCTTTTGGATCATTCTTTGTGGTTGTAATATTTTGAACATGGATGTCTGGATATTCTGCATTAACTTATGGTTTATGACTATCTGGTTGTGTAGTTATGTGGTTGGAGATTTGGTGTTTCCGTGTGTTGTTGTTTTTGAACAGGATCACAAAGGAGTTGCTTGATTATCAAACTGAATCAAAAAGGGGGAGATTGAAAGGGACATGAAGATGTGAATCAAATATATGAAGACGATGTCGTTTTAAGAGAAATGCTGAGGGAATGAAGCGGGCTAACAAGAAAAGGAAAGCTGTGGCGCTGACAAGAAAAAGGAAGTTTTCGAGAACAAAGGAAAAGAAACTTATGAAGATTTGGAAAGAGATGTTTAGGGTTAGTATATTATTTAAAGGCTCAAAAGTGAAGAGAAAGAAAAACACTTTTGAGCCGGAAACCTATAGGGTAAAAGGTGAAAGTTGTGAGGATTGTTCAAGAGATTCTTAGATCTTGTGAGAAAGAACAAATCGGGTTGGGGTTAGGTTTTAAGCTAATAAGGTTATTGTGTGTAATAACTTATTAAACAAGTTAAATAAATAATCCCAATAAATAAAGACTTGTGTGCTTAAAGGTTATTCAATTCAGTCTAGTTATACTTGTGTGTTCTACCAAATTTTCATAATTCTTCTAAATAACAAAGAATGATGTTGGAATTGGTTTAAGAATAATTTTAGGTGAATCAACTGTATTTTGGTTCAATTAGATTTCAGGGTGGTTCAGTATAAGTGTAGCCGTTTCAGCTGTTTTTTGTTAGTTAGAAGAAATCTATTATCCTTGAGAACATTTGAAAATCAATGATGTTCTTTCAGTTCAGAAAATGGTATATTAAAAATCAAGAAAGGATGCGGGACAATAATCAAAGCTCACAGAAATGGTAAATTGTATCACTTCAATGGACATATTCAAATTGGTGAATCCAATGCAGTATCTACTCAAGATGATTCAATTTTATGGCACTGCAGACTTGGCCTCGTAAGTCAGAGAAGTTTAGATGCACTAGTGAAAAAGGGATACATAAAGAAGCAAAGAATGTGAGTATGAAGCTATGTGAGAGATGTATATATGAGAAAACTCACAAAAAGTTTTATAGTTGGCAATATTACAAGCAAACAATGCCTTAAGTAAGTACATGTAGATATGTGGGGGTCTCCAAATATCTCTAACTTACTCAGTAAATGCCATTACTTCTTGAGTATAATAGATAATTTCTCTAGAAAAATATGGGTCTGTTTCTTGAAGATAAAAGATCAAGTTCTGGAAAAATTCATTGATTGAAAGATTTTAGTTGAAAATTAGTCAGATTTGAAGTTTAAGAAATTGAAAATAGACAATAGACTTGAATTTTTGAATTTAGAGTTTGATAAGTTCTACATTGATCAAAGAATATCAAGACACATGACCATTCCCTACCACATCAAAATGGAGTTGTTAAGAGAATGAACATAACCATACTGGAGAGAGCGAGAAGTATACTGAGTGATTCAGGGTTGTCTAAAGCATTCTAGGCTTGAACATTAAATATTACTACATATTTGATCAACAAACATCCTGCCAAAGTGATTGGTGATCAAATACCTCATGAAGATTGGTCCAAAACTACACCAATATACAACCATTTAAAGAGTTTTGGATGCATATGATATTATCATACATATGAAGGGAAGTTGCAGCCAAGAGCTAAAAAAACATCTTCATTGGTTATCCCAATGGTGTAAAGGGATACAAAATCTAGTCTCTAGATGACAAGAAGTGCCTCGTTTCAAGAAATGTCATCTTTAATGAACATGAGAAATATAAAAGTCTGCTCAAAGAACCAAAAGAAACAAGAAGAAACACATAATTTCTTGATATAATCCTTGGCATTACTGACTCCTATGTGAATGTTAGAGGTGAGGCTCATGAAGACGTAACACATAAAATGATCAAATAGAGCTTCATACAGGTATTCAAGAATCACAGGAGGAAAATGTGAATGAGCAAGACTTTCCAAAATCAGAACCACAAAACTACATGTTAATAAGAGACAGAACAATGAGAGATATAAGACCACCAAAGAGGTCTGAAGATTTTTTCAACATGGCATGTGAAGTGGCATAATACATCTCAACAAATGAACAATTGAGCTTTAAAGAAGCTATGAATGACATCTGTAAGGACAAATGGAAAAGAGCTATAGATGAGAAAATGGATTCATTATACAAGAACCTCATATGGGACCTAGTTCAATTACCAAAGAATAAAAAGGTGATAGGTTGTAAATGGATCTTCAAACGCAAACAAGGAATACATGGGGTGGAAGATACAAGGCCATGCTTGTAGCAAAAGGCTTTGCTTGAAAGGAAGGCCTAGACTACAATGAAATTCTCTCCGGATTTTAAACATGTGTCCATTAGGTATCTAATGTCAATTGTGATAAATGAAGACCTTAAGCTAGAGCAACTTGATATATAATCAACCTTCTTACACGTAAAATTAGAAGAAGTAATCTTCATGAATCAACCACAAGGTTATGAAGTAAAAGGCAAAGAAAATTTTGTGTCTCTCTTGAAAAAGTCATTGTATGGACTTAAGTAAAGTCCAAGGCAATGAAATCAGAAGTTAAACAGCTTCATGATTGATATTTGTTTCAGGAGAAGGAAATTTGAAAATTGTGTTTACATTAATAAAAGTGAAGGTATTTACATCTACCTCTTGCTTTATGTAGATGGCATGCTAGTGGCTTGTAAAGACAAGAAGATGGTCTCTACATTAAAGGAACAGTTAACATCTAAGTTTGAAATGAAATATTTGGGACAAGCTAGAAAGATTCTTGGAATTGACATATTCAGAGAAACAAAAGAGTGGCAATTTGAAGTTGACTAAGGTAGAATATTTGAAGAAAGTCTTAAAGAAATTTAGAATGGAAGAATTAAAGGCAGTTTACACTCCAATGGGAGTTCATTTCAAACTCATAGTAGCAGTTGAGGACTAATTAGA
The DNA here is from genome assembly GCA_900406425.1 of Iberis pinnata. Classification (NCBI taxonomy): domain Eukaryota; kingdom Viridiplantae; phylum Streptophyta; class Magnoliopsida; order Brassicales; family Brassicaceae; genus Iberis; species Iberis pinnata. The sequence continues at coordinate 11,601 of OVBE01009831.1, forward strand.
TCAAGATGCAGAGGATATGGGAGACATACCGTATTGTAATGTTGTAGGTAGCCTAATGTATGAGATGACTGGCACACGTCTTGATCTTGCTTATCCTGTAGGCACAATAAATAGATACATGAGCAAACCTATCAAGGCTCACTGGAATGCAGTTAAATGGGTACTCAAATATGTGAAGGGATCAGTTGAAACTTGTCTGATGTTTACAAAAGGTACAAATTTCAGAATATTTGGTTATTGTGATGTTGATTTTGTAGCATATTTGGATAGGAGAAAATCAATCACATGTTTTAGTTTTGTTTCTGGAACTTGTGTTATCAGCTGGAAATCAACATTTCAAAGAGTTGTGGTTTTATCAACCACATAATCTGAATATATTGCATTGACAGAAGCATCTAAAGAAGCAACTTGGTTAAGAGGGTAAGTGAAGATTTTGGTTATCCACAAGAATCAGTGGAAATATTATGTGACTCTCAAAGTGCTTTGGGTTAGCAAAGAACAATGTTCACCATGAAAGGACAAAACACATGGCTACAAAGATGCATTTTGCGAGGGATAAAGTGACTGAAGGTAAAGTCCAAGTTACAAAGTTTCATACAAATGATAATCCTCCAGACATTGATATTACTCGGTTTTGATGCATAATAGTAGGCATTTATGTTTGTTATTCTGCATCATTTTGAGTGTTTTCATTGCATACTTGGTAGAATTTCAGTATTCTAGGTGTTCGGGTCGAATCGGAGCAAAACGATGCATTTCAGGAGATTTCAGAAGTTTTCAGAAGTTTCAGAGAGAAGTGATCAATCGAGCACCTAAAGAGAACGATCGAGCAAAAGATTTATGATATGCACGATCGGGCAACATAGTTGCTCGATCGGGAAAGTGTTCCTGGAAAAATCCGGAGATCAAGATCGATCGGGCAAAGAAGGAGTCTCGAGCAAAAACGTGATATGCTCGATCGAGCAACACTATGCTCGATCGAGCACATTCCCCGAACAAGAATTGAAGTTTTCCAAAATTGCAAATCAAGTCCTCAAGCCTATCCAAGTTTTCCTTATTTATTATTTTACTTTTTAGCCTATAAATACAAGGTGTTTTAGGCCTTTAGAACTAAGCTTTATTTTATTTATGAGAGAATTACTGAGGGAGACGAGATTCAACCTGTATTTGGGGAAGATTTCTGAACCCTTATTATACATCTATTCTATTTTTATTATGTGTTCTTGTTGGATATTGAATTGTGTATGCTTTGCAATGTCTCAGTAGTTCTATAGTTAGGTTTTAGGGTTTCCCAGGGAAATCAGGGTTTGATTGTTATGTTTGTCATAAGGGGATAATAATTGTTAGGTTCTTAGTCTAGACTTATTATTAATGCATGNCGTTCATTGATACTAGACTGATAAACACGAAGAGATTTGGTTTAGTAGTTGGATCTAGTCTAGATGAATAAGTGATTTTGCTTGCGAGAATATTATCTTAATTGCTTATGAACAACTGAATCTGACCTATAATGCATGTTCTGTTATTTAAAAGATGGTTAGAGTTTGTCTCTGATAACTTGAGCATAGGGTTTAGTACTCCGAGAGGAGATTATTTCATGTCTGTCTTTCATGTTGAGAACTATTTTCAAAGAAAATCCTTGCATGATAAATTGACTTTCAATCCTGATTACCTATAATTTTCCTGATTCCGGACGCTTTTATTTCATAAGTTTAAACCGTTTAATTTACCGTTTTGACCACTATCAATCTCATTATTCTCATTTTAGCTAGATTTGAAACTGAAACTGAACGTGTACTATTCTGGTCTCTGTGGATTCGATACCCTTTGTTATGCTACATTGAATTGTTCTTTGCAGTATTGTTTAGGATTAAATTCTTAATTCTATCAGACATATTCACAAAGGTCATGTCTATTGGCAAATTCAAGACATTCTTGGGTTTGCTAGGTGTTTCACTCAATTGAGGTGGAACAAATCAGAGGCTTGGAGTTCATCTAATGGAAGTAAAATATTTCTGAACCAAGAAGAATTTTGTTAGTGGTTTTTTAAGAATCATTTAAGTTCAATTAAATGTATTATGATTCATTTCAATTTTAGGCTGGTTCAGAATAAGTGAAGCCGGTTAGCTATTTTTTGTTGGTTAGCCAAAATTAAGACTTACGACACCTTTTGATGTTTGCTTCATTTATATTTAACCGGAAAAATATATTCAGCTTGAGCCGTTGGAGATTCAGTTTGGTATGAGCTTGAGTATAAATCAAGAGCTGGATTTTTCCATGGAAGTTGATGCGATTGGGTTGGGAAAATGAGAGAATCAATTTGCTGAGAGGTGTGAGGAATCAAGAAATACAAGAGCTTATTTTCGGGTGAGAGAGTGAGTATTCTTTAGTGATTTCTTAGTTATTTTTCTTTGATTATGGTGTTGTAAGTAACTCAAATCCATTAGTGAATTTCGAGGAGATACTTCGGCCAGACGTAGGCTTCAATTGAGCCGAACTGGATGAATCGTATGTGTCTTGCATTTCATTTGATTTTCTTTGTTTACAAGTGATTTGTGACAACACACAAAATTAGTGCTTAAGGCATTGAATCGATTACATTAGAAGTAGATTTAAAGGGATCTTAGTCACAAGAAATGCCACAACTTGTAAAAGTTTTAATCTAATGAAATATCACTTTATTTGTCTTGTGAAGTATAACCACTTTTAAGAGTTAAGTTACAAAAAAAATTCTTAAAAAAGCGCGTGCCATTTATTCATTTAATTCTTTCTGTTTTTTCAAAAAAAAAAAAAAATTGTTGTGTCTATCTTCTTCTTTTCTCGTTCCTTGTCTTCCTCTTTCTTTCTTCTTCATTTTATTTATCTAAATCAAATCATTTCTGCAAAAATTAACAATAAAACTATAATTTCATTAGTTCGTTTCAAAATATCACTTAAGACATTTGTTTTCTTACCTATCACTTTTAGAGAAACAAAATAGTAAAAACTAATTATAAAACAAAAAACATAATACAACACAAATATATATTTCTAAAATTCTAAGAAAAACTAATTTCTTTGTTTTTTTCTTTGCTTTGGGAAAATTCTAGATCCGCTTAAATCTCGTGGCAGTGCCGAGCCTTCGCCAGCGTCAATCTCCCCCTCCGCTTCTCTGTTTTTAATTTTTTGGCTTGTCGTCTCTTTTGTATTTGTGAAATCTCGGCAAAAGCTTTAGCGGTGTCAGATCAATAGTCGATCGGGTGGTGTTGGTTTGAGAGTTTTCACCGAAGAGGGGTCGCCGGGCTTTACAGGTCGATGGTATCGTCTTTATGTATCAGTCTCTCTTATGTTCATGCTCCATCGACTATCGTTTCACTTGGTAGCTCCTCTCCAATGTTGTTCTTCTTCTGCCTTGTCAGGTGGCGTCGCTAGGCTAGGTGGTTACTGTTTGTGTTCATATCAATTGGTATGACTCGCTGTCTCTGTGATGACTCTGAATTTTCACGGATTTTACTTATCAATTAGGTGGATTTCACTAACTTAAGTGTTTTTAGGATTTTGCATTAGAATTTGCATATGCACGCATTTTGGAGGTTTTTCAGGACTTTCAGGTATTTTTGGGAAGGATTTGAGAAATTTCAGAAAAACAGCACTTGACATTGGAATGGACTCATCACTCAACTGCGGAATGGACTGAACTTACCTCCAAGTAGCTGCAGGATCGATCCCAACTCAATGCAGGATCGATCCCAGGCAACCTTACAGCGAAACGAGATCGATCCCACTCAGCAGCCTCAGGATCGATCTCAACTCAATGCAGATCGATCTCAACTCACTCGAGATTGATCCTGCAACGNACGAACCCAGATCGATCTCAGGCAGCTCTGCAACGAAACAATTCGATCCCACAGTCATGTTTCCAACGTTTCTGGTGAAGTCTCAAAAAGCCAAGGAAGTGCACAAAGACAAAGCAAGACTAAGAAGACAACTCATGAGATTGATCTCACTTGTGTCGGGATCGATCTCAGGTACTCAACACCGGGATCGATC
>OVBE01009832.1:0-14947 GCA_900406425.1 Iberis pinnata
TATCCTCCCTCTACTTCATTTACTAGATTACTAAAATATTTAATGTTTATATTAAAATAGGATTAATACTAGTGTTTCATTTTGTGTTTGTGATTATTTACGTTATTCTATTATATATGTTCGATTGTTGTATTTTTAGGTTTTAGTTAGGTACTTATGTTATTATAAAATGAATAGTAATTTTGATTTGGTCTTTCTTGATAATTAGTCCATTATATATATATATATATATATATAATCTAATGTATTTGCATTTTTAATAATTTATATGTAGTTCTACGTCATTTGCCTTACATGCATATGTATAAATATTAAAAGCAGTATTTAGAAGTTTAATCTCCATACAGAAAATAACTTTTTAGTATAGAAGTGAAAACATTCGAAAAGTTAAGGATTAATTTGTAAATAATAAGGTTCAATTCTATTTTAGAGTAGAAAATAAAATTATTCCATTTTGAAAATGAAATAGAATCAAGAGTGAAAATGGAGTTGGATTGGAAATCCTCCGATTTTCTCGCAATAGATTATTATCCGGTTGACTAAAAGAAACCATCTTCCCCGGGGGTTTGTTGAACTCGATTCGGATTCATAAGTCGGAGAGCTTATTCTGAGAAAAATGTCGGAGTTGGAGAGAGATAACCCGAGGCTGATTCTGCACGATTTTCTTTCTCCGGCAGAGTGCAAGGTTGTCCTCTTTCAGCTTCATCTCGTTTCCTTTCGTTGTGAATTCTTATTTGCGGTAAAATCAGGAGCTGGAGTTTATACACAAGAGTTGCAGTACGGTTGGGTACAGATCCAACGTCTTCTCTACCACTCTATCTCACCTCATCGCCACCAATTCTGCTCACCTCCTCATCCCTTTCCTCTCCATTCGAGGTCTTTCTCAGATCCCAAGTTTTTTTTTCTTTTTTTTTTTGTGATGATTGCTTGTGTTGACTGTTGAGTAACAGATAGATTGAAAGAAAAAATGGAGGAAACATTTGGGTGTGAGTATGAGCTGTTTATTGAATTCACAGGTTTAATTAGGTTAGTAGTTTTAAACAGAAAAAAAAAAAAAAAAAACATGAACATGAGGAAGAGAAAAGAGGTTTAGAATAATTTCTTTGTTTGTTTGATTTGAATCAGCTGGTGCAGAGGAGCTAGCATTGGGTGGCACAGTGATGATAACAGGCCATATCTAAAACAAAGAGATTTCGCGGTTTGTGTTAACTTGCTTTTGCATTCATTTTGAGGTTTACGTATATGACTCTGGTTTTAGTTTGGTTTGAAGGCAGTTTGTTACTTGAATAGTTACGGGAAAGATTTCAAAGGCGGCCTCTTTCATTTTCAGANTTCATTTTCAGAGTGGAGAACCAGCAACGGTCACTCCCATGGCTGGAGTAAGTATATATCCTTTATAGTTGGCTCAATGGTTTGGTTAGTTGAATAATGAGTATGTGTTTCTTAATCAGGATGTTATCATGTACACAGCTGATGACCGAAATATTCATTCGGTTGATGAGGTTTGAACTTCCTTTTGTTGTTCTCCCTGTAGATGTAAGTAACTAATGGAAGTTCACAGGTAACAGATGGAGAAAGATTGACTCTTGCAATGTGGTTTAGCCGGGATTCATCCCATGACGAGGATTCCAAGCTTGTTTCCCGTCTTTCCCAATGCACAGCACACGAATTTTGCCTCCCTTTGCCTGCATCGCCGAACATGTACTGGTTCTGTCCTCCTCAAGATACTAATCAAAACATAGGTTTTGATATTTGTGTAGCAAGGTTGCATATTCTTGGTTTCGATGTGCATAGCTTACAAGAAAAAGATCATTCTTCCGATGTCTCTGAACAACTCATGGGTCCACTACAAATAGCTAAGGGAGGAGAGTTGCTCACCCTAAAATTTGCTAACATTCTTCATGCTCTTCAGGTACTCTCTTTTAATAAATTACGTTGAGCTATGCATCAATTGGTCCTCTGTGCTTATTTTGTTTCTCCTTCACTGGATAACAGGTTGTTCAGTACTACCATTGGAAAGCCTCTGAGCTTAAAAGTTCCACGGTAGAAAATAACACTGTACAAGAGGTGCCTCTTTTGGAGACTATCAAGGCTCTCAAATCAGTTTTCCTGCCAGATGAGGAACTTGTAACCACAACTTTTGGGTGTTCATGCTCTAATAAGGATCAGAGGGATTCGCTTGACTTGACGGATATGTCTACAGTGATTACCTCTTGGGAAGTATATACCTGTAAGCTACTTAAGGAGCTATTATTGTCCTTGCCTCAGTGGATAACTTATAAGACTATACACAAAGTCGAATCTGATTAGACTTTATTCTTTAAGTTGCTAATGTAAATTAGTAGTGAACAATTTCAAAGTGATTCTTTCGTCTGCAAAACATTGTTTTTAGTTTGTTTGTTTTTTTCTTAATCTGTACTTGGATCATCTCTCTAGCTCTTGTTTAATTTCTTCTGATCTTCTTTATTGAAACCTACATATTAACGTACTAAAATATTCCCTCCAAGGTCGTTAGAAACATTATAGTTTACAAACGTATAAAATTTTTGAAGAAACAAACTTATATATTAGCATAAATGCCGGGGTGCCGGGGTGTATATTAACTAATAAATTATTAAAGTAATATTTTATCAAAACAAAAATAATTGGTTACAAATGTACTCTACGTTCACTCATAAATTGAAATATATCTATCACAACTTCATTTGTAACATCTCCATATAGTTCCTTCTCAATAAATCAGAGTAAATAATCATTTAGGAATAATCTCCACGTCGGCTTCTCACTAGTTTCATCGCTGAAAAACATTTTTCAACAGTCGCAGTGGCAACCGGTAAAGTTAGAACTAACTTTACAAGCCTGTATACCAAAAAATGTGCAAGATGCTTTTGTGTTTCTACCATCATACGAGCAAGATCTCCAAGACTATCCAAAGAATTAAACCTCTGATCTTACTTAACATTATCAATGTAAATTCCAAGTTGGTGTTCAAGAGACAAACACTCCATAAAACTAAAGTCAGATGGAAAAAACTTAGCCAAGTTAACTAGTTTCGCCTTGTCAAATCCACGAAAAGCATCTATATGACTTAAAGAAGCCATGCACATAAGCAATTTAGTCTTTACCTCGGTAAAACGATCGTTAAACTCTTGAAGCTATAAATCCATAACTGTATTGAAGCAATTGACCTTATAGTGATGCATATTGTTCATGTTGGTTTTTCTCTAGGGCCTTCTTGATCCATAAATTCATGTTCCATTACTAAGATCTCAATATCATGTTTCGTACAAAATGAAGAAACTTTCGTCATAAGTGAGTCTCATCCATCATCTCTAAGCCTCTGCAATTCCGTTTAGTAGATTCCACTAATGACATAGCATTCAAGATATCTTGGTCCTTTTTTGCAAAGTATTTGACAAATCCTTAGTTAATCCCAAAACAAATAACATTAACTGCATATAAAATACACAGTCAATTGTCTGAAAGTACTTGAGAAGGTCATATGCTTGACATCTATTTAAATCATCAACACCTTCATTTTGGACATACTCAAGAACTTCCATAATAGAAGAAAGCATCTCTACCAACCGTAATAATATTTTCTAATGAGTTATCCACCGAGTGTTTTCAAGCCTTTGAAAAGAAAGTTCTTGAATCAATCCAGTTCCAGTGCTAATTTCACCAATTCTNGAAGAAAGCATCTCTACCAACCGTAATAATATTTTCTAATGAGTTATCCACCGAGTGTTTTCAGGCCTTTGAAAAGAAAGTTCTTGAATCAATCCAGTTCCAGTGCTAATTTCACCAATTCTGATTTCTTTCTCTACTTCTTTCCGATAATTTTTGCGAAACAAACTTTTTCGTCTGCAAGAAGCTACAACAATATTAAGCAATGTGGAAATCATATCAAAGAAACCACCAATCTCAAAATGTTTTTCTACGACCGCTACAACAACCAACTAGAGCTGATGAGTAAAACAATGAACATAGTGTGTTGAGTTATTTTCCCTAGAGATCAATGATCGCAATCATGTAAACTCCCCTTTCATATTACTAGATCCATCATATCCTTGCCTTCTCACTTGTTTCAAACTTAATATGTATCTTGCAAACAATTCATCAATAGCATTCTTCAAAGATAAGGAAAATGTGTATGTGGCATGAATACGTCCTATAAATCTTTCCTTGACTGCTTCATTTTTATTAACAAATCGAAAAACAATAGCCATTTGTTCTTTGCCAGAAATATCAGAAGACTCATCTACTAAAAGACCAAAAATACCATGATCAATTTCTTCAATGATAGATTCAACAACTTCATATGCAAAGAAATGTACAATATCCTTTTAAATGATTGAAGAAACCATATGGTTATTTCTTGGAGCATTCTTCAAAACAACTTTTCTTAGAACATCATTGTGATATGTTGTGTATTTCAGGAGCTCTCAAAAATTTCTTTTATTAGATGACTCTTCTTTTTCATTATATACACGAAAAGATAACCCTTGTCGCAACAAGTATCTTGCTACAATAATCGAAGCATTTAGCCGGATACTATATGCATTTTTCTCCGCATCATCTTTCTTATAAAAATCATGTTTGATAGACTAACATTGATTCATCAAATTGTCGCCCTTCTTAACAGCAGTATTGTGAGAACTATTAGGTTCACCAACATGTAAAGATAGCATCTCAAGCTTATGCCAACTAAAAAAATCATTCTCTCACAAATCCAATATTTCCATCATTTCTAAAAAAAATAGCAATACAAACAATATGCATTTTCTTTAGATGCACTATACTCTAACCAGTTAGCATACTAACGAAACCATGCTGGATTAAATCATCTCATTTTCTGTCCTATCAACTTTTTAAAAAAATTATGATCAGATGATTGACATGGTCCTATATGTAAGTACTTGCGTCTTACCTCATCTTTTTAATTTGGATGATAATCCAATATACTTTTTCTTTTAGCAGGATCTGATGACAAATTATATATATTATCATTCGATGACGAAACATCCTTTCTTTTAAAATATTTTTCCATCAAATTACTCTGCAAAATAATAATTTTTATAATTAAATAAACTAAAACTAGGAAATCAATAACCGTGCATCATAAAAACATATACATACTATCTTAAGATTTTTTAAAAAAACGTAGATAAACATGTGAAAACTAAAAAACGAATTGATTTCTTACAAAAACAAAATCACCCACTTGCATAAAAGAATCACAAAGCAATACAATAACCAATGAAACTTTACAAAATAAACAACAATATATTAACTAGATATCACCCAAAATCTCAAATAACTAAAACTCCAAAATTTAAATCAATATACTTATATAATAACGAAATAACAAATTAATAAGAATTGATATATATATATATATAATATTGGTTATATATATTTTCTCAAATATTATATATATAACATTGAGAAAAGAGAATTACTTTGATGGCAGAGAACAAAACTTGAAGAGACAAGCAATTTTTTTTTGTCGATGAACAGTTTATGATTTTTTAAAAAAAGATATGATAACATTTCATTATATATGCATTAAGTTAATTTTCCTTTTCTAATGTTTAAAAGATTTATTATAATTTGGATGGATCATTGTAAAAAGCCAAAAAATAGGAACACTAATATATATTTTAAAAAAAAAAGATGGGGCATGAGGACAAAAAAATTGGGTGCACATTGACAAAAAATCTGGGTGCACGGTAGATTTTCATTAAAAATTAATAAAATAAAAATAAAATTTGATGGGTGCACGTGCACCCTATGCTCTCTCTCTACATTCGTCCCTGCATAAATGCACAATTATATCTTTCAAACGAGACGAAAGGCGGAGGGATACAAACTTATATATTATGTGCTAATGTTCTAAGATTTATGTTACATAGAGTAGAGAAAGATGGTCTCTTACAAGGGACTCGATTGTCGCGACGGAGTCCGACACTAACACATTTTTCAAGCAAATCGTTCAAATGCATATCAGATGCGATATATATTCATGGAATATGAAAGGATGTTTGGTCAGAAAATTAATGTGAATAAGTCTCGCATCACTTATGGATGTTCTGTCTTTGACTATCGTAGACAGATGGTTTATGATATCTTAGGAATCACTCAAGAAATTTTTTGAGTTTGCCTGAATTTACTGGCCGCTGTAAGTCACAGAAATTCAAACATATACTAGACTTATAGCAGAAACGTATTATCTAAGTATTGATTAAATCAATAGTGTCTGTATTTTCCAATGTATCTATAGTATGAATTTTTTTTTCCCTTCCAACTCAATTATGTAAAGAACTTAACATAAATATTGCTCGATTTTGGTGGGGAAGTACATATTCACGCAAAGAGGTGCATTGGCTATCTAGGTCAAAACTTGCAACACCAAAGCTTCAAGCAGGATTAGAATTTAGGGATTTTGGATCTTTCAACGAAGCTCTCCTTGCCAATCAAGTCTGGAAGCTTCATCAACGACCTGCAAGTTTGGTTTATGGAGTTTTACGTGGTAAAGATTTCCCAAATGATTCAATCTTATCGGCTAGATGTAGAAAGACAAGTACTTTCGGTTTTAAATCATTGATGTAGGGTCGAGATTTGTTAATAAAAGGTTTACGATGTCAAATTGGTACGGTTCATCTATTAGAATTGGTGTTGATCCTTGGATACCATCACACCCTCCTCGACTCGCTTCTTTAAATCATGGGACTAACTACAACATCTGGCCCCGCCTAATGATATCCTAATTATTGAACGGATTTATGTTTCCCCAACTGCAAAGTTCAATACTATGGTTTGGGATGCCTATACTGTTAAATCTGGCTATCACTTTGCTCATTCGTTGATACATAATGAAGATGTTCAACCCCCTCTTTTGAGATCCCACGCCTCTCTCTCTCCAAGATGATTTGGTCATTACCTCTACCACCTAAGTGTAAACTTGAGTAAAATCCCTGGAGGGATCCATCCATTTCACTAGACAATATATAGTCAATATGGTTACAAGTTTGTTACACAGAATCAGGGAATGAGAATGATATCTACAAACTAGTAACAAAATATTAGAGTGAACAAGGGATGTGAAGGTCCCGAACATGTCTGATTGCAACCTTTTCACAAATGAAATGGATGTCTAATTTGATGTGCTTGGTCCGTTGGTGCTTGATCGGGTTTGTCACTAAATAAACCGCACTCACATTATCTCAGTAAACTACGAGGTCTTTGTAAGAGGTTTCTTGAGTTAAAGCATTAGATTACGTATCCATGTAAGTACTGCCATTGCATTCGCAACCCCTTTATACTCGGCTTCTGAATTCGACTGTGACAATGTTTGCTATCATTTAGCGGACCATGAAACCAGATTTGGACAAAGGAATATGTAATACCCGGAGGTTGAGCGGCGAGTGTCGGGGCAGTCTGTACAGTCAGCATCGCAGTATGCTGTGAGTGTAGCTGTAGTGCCTTTGGTGAAGCTTAAACCATGAGTCATGGTTCCCTAGATGTAGCGTATTATAGGCTTTAAAGCTTGGAGATGAGGAATTTGTGGGTCATGCATAAAAAGACACACTTGATGAACAACATAAGCAATGTCGGGGCGAGTGAAGGTAAGATATTGTAGTGCGCCAACAAGTGAACGGTAAGCACTCGAATCTTCAACGGGCTCGCCGGTCATCGCTGACAATTTCGATTTCACATATGCAGGAGTAGAAATCGGTTTAGATTTGGACATGTGGGCTCGTGAGATTATCACTACACGAAAATGTGTATATTACATCGTTAAAAATATCACAAAACTAAATGATATAAGATATAATTATTTATTAATAATTGATATAAAATAAAATCACTCATTCATAAATGATACTAAATTTATAATTTTATATTATTTGGAATAAATGTTGTTATTTTAAAAATAATAACATCAGTTCCAACAAAACTGATATAAATTATTTTTTATTTACATCACTTTAGAAAATTAACATAAATAAATATTGATTTGCATCATTTTTAAGAAATTGAAGCAAATTATAATGATGTAATTGCTATTTTGATTAATTAAATGATACTATTTTAAGTCACTTATTAGTATATGTTACAAAATATATATTTCAACATCATTATGTTAATGGATGTTAGTGTTCTATAAATTAACATCACTTGGATTAAATTTATATACATATTTATTAGTTTGTATCATTTAAAAAAAATTGAAACAAAATATGAATATCAATTAGACAGCACATATATTTATTAAATTTATTAATAACATTTATAAAATGATAAAATGATACAGAACTTATATCAATAAACACCGATACTAAATTGTTAACTAATTTATTTTTGTCACCTATATTTTCAACNATTGAAACAAAATATGAATATCAATTAGACAGCAGATATATTTATTAAATTTATTAATAACATTTATAAAATGATAAAATGATACAGAACTTATACCAATAAACACCGATACTAAATTGTTAACTAATTTATTTTTGTCACCTATATTTTCAACTAATTACATTATCATACTAATTAAATTAATATTAGTTGCAATAATTGATGCTAATTACTTGATTTAGTTTTAAAAATTAAAATCAATGTAATTATACCTTAGATTTGTTTTATAATGTCTAAGAAAAAAATAGTACTAAACTAGTTCCGCATAAATAATTTAATTGATGAAAAAATTAATTAATGTATATAATCATGTGAAACATCATTTAAAAATTGATGCCAACATAGTATCAATTTTGAAAAATCATACTATACATTGTATGATTGCACTAAGATATTTGGTGTCACTTAATAAATATTTTTGTTACGTAAAATACTCTATATACTTTTTTTTCCTCATATAAATAATTAAGTATTGATATAACTAATTAGCAATAAATTATTATTATTATAAATTAAAAATATGAGAGAATCACTCTCCATAAATATCTTAATAGTATGAGAGGTTGTTTTGGTTGTTATTTTGATATCTAGTTAAAAAGATTTTCGAAAAGACTTTGCCAATCAACAACAATTCATTGATTTCCTCCAACGAGACGAATATGATCATCAAAATCATCATCCTCTCTCTTTGTTGCTATTAGCATAGTACATACACTTTTGTAAAGTCTTTTTATTATCTCTTGTATTTTACAAACCTCACTATGTTCTTATAATTTTTTTTTTTTTTTTTTTTGCAAAGTTCTTAAGCAAACAGAAGAATATGAAATACTCGGCATTATGAGCATGGTAAAGTTTTTAGAAGTAATACATTTGTGTTTTTTCGCCTAAGTCCAATAATTTTTAGTTTATAGTGAAACTGCTTTGTTTTCTTATAAGAAGAATGGAAATTCCTATATTTCTTTGATTTTTTATTTTTCTAAAATTAGTAATTAGTTTTTTCAACTCGAATTTAATATTTTTTGGTGTGCAGAAAAATCTAATTTGCAACTATGATCACAATTTTCATTTGTCTAATGCTATCACGATCACAATAAGAAACAAAAAGTAAGTGTATACTATTAAAAATATATATTTTCAAATAAGATGAATATACAATACGCTTTGATAAATATATGTTATTATTATAGGTGCAGTGGTTTATTGTTTTACTGAAGAAAAAATATTTTACAGATAATAATCAAAAACCGAAAAAGTGAGATTAGAGAAGAAGAAGTTTAAAGGAAATTAAACATGAAGAACATAATGAGAGAGAAATATAGTTTATATTTATTATTATTGTTTCTTATTTAGATAAGAGAAAAAATCAAGAGCAAAGATTTTACTATTTTAGGATTTCATTAGTTATTGTAAATTATTTTGGTTTCATTTTTATAATAAAAATTTGTAAGTATGTATTTTGTAAACCATTTTTGTGAATATCGACAACAATATTAATAGTAAATATTTAATCAATAAAAAATAATTATTTAATATTGTACTTGTCATAGATATTAATATCATTATCAAGAAAATGGCATCATTTTAGAATCATTTATAAAAAATGACATGGAATTATACAAAATATGATACAAATATTGAAATGATAAACATATTAACATCAATCTATGAAATTGATATAAAATACAACATTATTTTTTAAAACTGGCACATATCAACATAATTTTTATAATCGGCATAAAATTTACATCAATTGTTTTTATTGATGCAAAGTATTTGCATCACCACTTAATAAGATTTATTTAAATGATGTAAATTTCATATACATCACTTATAAATAATGCAACTATTAAAAATAAATGATGTAATATTGTTGCTCGCTTAAAAATATGCCCGTTTTGGTGAAGCTCGCTTTGATTCCTAGAAAGTGGTGGGCCTGGCCCAAATTGTAATTGAAGATTCCTTTTCGTTAAGAAGAGTCACTAAAGACGTTGTAATAATGAAATTGTCAACATACAGAAGGATGTATGATGTTCCTGCGAGACAGAGAAGAATCAGCCTTGCTAGCAACAAAGCCAATGTTAGAAAGATAAGAAGTAATTCAATAATTTCAGGCCCGTGGAGCTTGTTTCAAGCCGTACACAACTTTCCAAAGCTTACATACATAGCCAGGGTGATTTTTGTCAACAAAGCACGGTGGTTGGAACATGTATATCGTCTCGTCCAACTTAGCGTGCAAGAAAGCGTTCTTGACGTTTAGCTGATGTATTGGCCAAGCTTGCGAAACCGCAATATTCAAAAAATGTATGCATTGTTTCCGTCTTGACAATGGGACTAAAAGTCTCTGTAAAATCAATGCCATATTCCTGCGATTAATATTTTACGACAAGTTGGGCTTTATGCCTTTTTATATATCATCAGCATCTAACGTGTGCCTAAATAGCCACATCAACCTGACTATGTTAGTGTTTGGTGGCCGAGGAACCAAATCCCAGCTCTTCGTTTGAATCGTAGCATTGATTTCGTTAGTCATTGCATTATACCAATTAGGATCCGAGAAAGATTTTATGTGGCTGTTGGGTAGAGGGGATGATGTGCTTGAGTGAAGAGAGATAACATGTTTCGGTTTTCTTATTCCAGCTCTTGCATGAGTTACCATGGGGTGAGTAATAGGCTGAGTTGGATGGACATGAGAGGAAGGTGTTTGAGGTGGCGATGTGGGTGAAGTGATTGGTTGTTGAAGAAGAAACTTTTCATTATATACGAATGTTCTGCAGGTGCAGAATGAGTGGTAGAGGGTTTTGATGAAGTGTGTTTAGTTGACTTTGGAAAGCTTGTTTCATCAAAGTAACATGTCGTGAAATGATGATGCGATTTTTTTTCAAGTCTAGACACCTATATCCCTTGTGATTTGTTGGGTAACCAAGGAACAAACATTGTGTAGATCTTGGGACAAGTTTATGATGGGAAGAGTAGTTGAGGTTAGAGAAACAAAGGCAACCGAAGACTCGTAAATGAGAATAGGTGGGACGTTTGTTGAAAAGTCTAGTAAAGGGAATCTGGTTTTGAATCGCCGAGGAAGGGGTGAAATTTCGTAAATAGACAACCACATTTAGTGCTTCAACCCAATAAGAATGAGGTAGATAGGCTTGGAATAGCAAAGAGAGAATGGAGTTGGTCAAAGTATGGATTATTCTTTTGGCCTTTCCATTTTGTTGCAAGATATAAGGGCAAGAGAAGCGGACAACGGTTCCGCTTTTGGCGAGACTTTTATGGAAGGATTCATTGTCATATTCGCCACTATTGTCGCATTGAAATGTTTTAATCGATTTTATAAATTGAGTTTGTACAATATTTGAGAAATGAACAAACTTTGAATGAACATCAGATTTTTTTCCTAAGTGGATAAACCCAAACAAATTGAGAAAAATGATCTAGAAAGAGAACAAAATATTGAATTCCACTAAGGCTTAAAATTGGCGAACACCAAACATCAAAATAAGCTATTTGAAACGGTTCTGTAACAACAGTTTGAGAAGATGCAAAAGGAAGTTTGGTATGTTTTCCCAAACGGCAATAGTTATAAGTGGTTTTTAAAATGATTATTAGACAAAGAAATAAAATCAAATGCAAAGAGATGTTTTATTGCAGAGTCTTGAATATGATCGAGACGTCTATGCCAAAGCGTTGGAGTTGAAGATAAGAGAGCTGAAGAAGCTTTATTGAGATGATTTGGAATTGAGTAGAGATCCCAAGAATTGTCACATCGAAACAGAAGATTCTGTGTTGGAAGATCCTTCACAAAAAAGCCAAAAGGATCAAATTCAACCGAACATAATTTATCTCTATTGAATTTATGAACTAAAATTAGATTTTTGACAATTTGAGAAGCAACCAGAATATCCTTTAGAAGTAAGGTTTTGAAGGGGAGTGAAGATATGACGAGCCAGTCGATGTAATAGGAATGGTGGAACTATTGGCTACAATGACTGATTGATCAATATTACGAGAAACAAAAGAGGTGAGATGACCTGCGTTTGAGGACAGATGAGACGTAGCTCCAGAATCCATGTACAAGTCCCCTTGACTGAGGTCTTGTAGATGATCGGTAGAGTAAGATTGTGAAAATGATCCAGGTTGAGCTTCAATAATCTGTTGAGGACGATGTGGTGCAGGTGAACGAGTTCCTGGTGTGAGATGATAATCTGATGGGCTCTGAACTTGCTGATGGATCCAAGGATGATAATTCATGTCCCAATGATTATAGGGATTTGATTAGGCTCAGTAATTATGAGGTGGACTTTGTTGATCCTAGTTTTTTGGAGATTGCTAGTAGCGATTCTGGGTGCATTGATTAGGGTTGCCACCACGTCCATGAGACCGGCCACCACGTCGATTGTTGCCATGAAATATTTTGTTGAGTGTTTGTCGAGCACGAGGCTGATCTTGGCTCGGCCGTTCAACTGCAAGTACCGTTGCCGAGGATGAGTGGTCAACATGAGCAATGGTCGATGGTTTGCTAACTCTTTTCAAACGAGTTTCTTCTAATTCTATCATAGATTTTACAGTTTCAAAGCTTGGGAAAGACTCTTTATGTTTGATAACATTTATTATGTTATCATACTTCTCATTGAGACCATTGAGAAGGTACATTACAAGCGTACGATCACTCACTGGGGCGTCAACATTGGAGAGTAAATCATAGAGTGTGTGTAAGCTTGAATGGTGAGGTCATCGATTTCAATTGTTCGGAGTTCATTATCCAGTTGTATGGCCCGAGCTTCCTTGTTATTGCGAAACTTGTTCTCTATACGGAGCCAAACATCACAAGCGGTTCCTCTAGTTTGACAGCTTGAGCGGAACAGATCCGAGGAGAGTGTTTAGTAGATCCAAAGTTTTACAAGCTCGTCACGTTTCTCCCGAGCTTCATCATTGTCACCAGTGGCGGTAA
The DNA here is from genome assembly GCA_900406425.1 of Iberis pinnata. NCBI lineage: Eukaryota > Viridiplantae > Streptophyta > Magnoliopsida > Brassicales > Brassicaceae > Iberis > Iberis pinnata. The sequence goes on from OVBE01009832.1 coordinate 13,373, forward strand.
GAGTCCTGTCTAGATGACCACAAACATCGAATGTGAGGCAATGGGTGAAAAACAATTCCCTCTAGGCGTCGTAATTGTGATCATCTTGATCAAGGGTGATGGGGATGTGCGACTTGATGTTTGTAACACCATAAGCGCATTCCAAAGGATTGGCCATCGAAAGAAGATTTGTAGATGAGAAGAAAGAGAGAATAGAGAAGATGAAGAGAAATTTTATAAAATAAGCTCTGATATCATGTAAGCTTGAGTAAAATCCCTTGAGGGATCCATCCATTTCATTAGAAAATATATAGTCAATATGGTTACAAGTTTGTTACACAAAATTAGGGAATGAGAAAGATATCTACAAACTGCTAACAAAATATATGAGTATATTCTATCACTAAGCACCCGCACTTTCTCTGGACAATAGCTTCGGGCATCATAGCTTCAAAAAGTAATCTATCACACAGACGTATTGCAGACGATGTACTGTGTCCTCACTGTCAACAATCTAATGAGTTCCCACTTCATATGTTGTTCCACTACCCATTTGTTAATGCTACTTGGCGAATGTTATATGTTTACAATCAACGAGTTATATGAATGGATTTTTCAGGTTTACCATACTGCCACCTTATCTCTCTTTCATCGATTGCAACCTTTCTGGTGGAAGGCCCGTAACACATTATTATTAATTAAATCTGTCCAATCTCTCCATGAGACCGAGACGTTCATAAGTGGATAGAATTTATTCAGAAAAGTAATATTCAAATATAATCGTATAGTAATCCATATGATTGGGCTCTGTTTTATGTCAATGATGGCGACCACCGCCGCAGGGATTTGTTAAATGCAATTTTGATATTGCTTTCCAATAGAATAGCCCAAATATGGGTTGTGTATGGTTGTTACGAGATGCTTCTAGTTCCTATTTATGCTCGCCCATGATGAATAACACAGTGCCGATCCAACGTGTGTGAATGTCCTATATAAATTCGAAAAATGTGTACCTTAGAGCATTTACATCAATAGATACCCTTATGGCTATCTTAAGATTTTTTTAATAATATGTTTACTCATTTGGAAACTCTAATCTCATTTAATAAAATTTGGTAGAACCTCAATTGGGTTCTTAAAAAAAAACATTATATTATGCATATTACAAATAATAAAAATAATAAAAATTGAAACATACATGAGATAAAAGCATATGAATAAAAATAATTAAATTTTTAACGGAAATTTAAAATTTTAAACTTTTTAAATTTTACAAATTCAAACATACATGAATAAGAAAATAAAACATTACAAAATTCGTGTGTAATCTTAATATGATCCGAAATTTTTTCATATGTGCTCCACCAATCCGCTTTTAGTTTTTCATGTTTTATTCTATCTTGAACTTGATTTTGATTCGCCATCACATTGGCGAGATTTGTAGTCATATCTGTGAAATCCACTTGTGCATTTTCGTTTATAATGTGTCATTAACTAGCATTATCAATTGTAATATCATTTATTCAACATGTAAATCAATGCTTTGGATTTAAAATGGAATATGAAGATGTTTAAGATTGTGGCACAAAAGATAGT
>OVBE01009833.1:0-15626 GCA_900406425.1 Iberis pinnata
AAACCTTAACACTAGACCCTAAACTGATACTATAAATTTGTGTCACCCTTTCTGGTATACAGATTTTTTGTTTTTTATGAAACCAATATGATATCCTAAACCCTGAACCCTAAACCCTAAATGCTTAAATATACCATAAAACCTAAATTCCCTACAAATTAAAAGTTTCAACAACTTTAAAATAATTGTTTATTAAGTTGTTTAGTTTTGTTAACTTTGTTTTTTAAAAATCATTTGGAAAATTAATATAAAAACTGGCCAATGAACAGCTGAGACGGAGATAGTAACGAGATGCAACATCCACCGTTGGATATTTTTAAACAACTTAATTCATTCAATCTGAGCCGTTGTTTCCTTTCGAGTTGGTTATGTTGGGAAACTGAAAATTCCGCAAAAAAGATTTATAGTTCTAAACCTAATATGTCATCTCCATCTTATTAATTCTAAACCTAATCTGCAATAGTCGTTCCATATTTCTCATATGGAGAACTCATGCATTTGGCCGCAAAGGTATCATGTACATAGATCTGTCGAGAGATACTTTAATTCTCTGATTGAAATAGTTATTCTAACCTTTTTTGCGATTTAACATGTAGGGCAAGTCCCGAGTACTCGGAAGGAGCAACCGATTTCGTAAACTCGTCAGCAAGAAGATTGGGTAATCTGACTGAAATGCTTAATTTTCACATGTAGAGATTGCCGAAATTTATGCCATCAAAAAATTAGAAAACATAGTTGATCATCTAGTAATTAGAGGTATGGATCTGAAGTATCATACGATTGTAAGAAGATGATTGTTAATCTAGTTTTGCATGTTCCTTGTACCAACTGATGATGAACTGGACCATCAACCAGCTTAGCTAAATATGTTTCATTGAATTACCTTGTTGCAAGATTTTTAATCTTTTGGTTTCATAGCATCTTATTACCTTTTCTGTATTCATTTCAGTTCCACTTTAGAGGACAACAACAAAAAGACTATAATACACTATAAAGTGAAATATCCATCACTAGTTACTGCCCATGGAAGTATAGTTCTAATTCAGATATTTTACTCACGTGAATATTATGTGCTATTATTAAAGATCTTTGCTTATTTTTGTGTTTGTAGGTCTGTCGAATAGTTGATACACCAAAAGGCTAAATGAAAGGCAAGTGACTGCGATGCTTAGAGCCAACTGACGATGACCTCCAGTTAGGCAGGAAGTTGAAATACGATGTAGGTGTTCTACTCTGGGGTAAATGATTCTTCAAATTGGTATGTTGTAATGAGAGCTACCAAAGAAATAGATGATGGAGAAAGTGAAAATGCTGATGTTTAGTAGTAGATTGAAAGTCTTTTTATGTAGTTGAAATAAGATGTAGGTGTTCTACTCTGGGGAAGATGATTCTTCAAATTGGTATGTTGTAATGAGAGCTACCCAAGAAATAGATGATGGAGAAAGTGAAGATGCTGATGTTTGGTAGTAGATTGAAATAGCCTTGGTGATGTTTGATATGTTTTATGATTTTTAATGGTTGATTCCTTACATTATGTAAATACTAGTCTTTTGTATACATGGAAATTTTTTATGTTTATAATAAAATTAATTATTTAATTTTTATTTGACAAAAAAATCAAAAATATATTATAGCTACAAAAGAAATTCAATTGTATAATTATAATAATATGAATTGTAGGGTGCACAACAGAAAAATAATAATATTAATTGTCGAGTGCAAAAAAAAAAATTAATAATATTAATTGTCGGGTAATTACAACACAATAATAGCACAAATAGTTTGCTATCTTTGTAAAAAAAATTGCTATAGATGCAATCTAATTATAATACAAATCCAACGCTATTGAATATATAAAACTAAAGCTATTCTTAAGAACCTTTAATAACAAATATACGACGCTATTATAAAAATAAAAAATTGCATCTTCAACTACGCTATCGTAACTTTAATAATTATNCAATAATTATAACATACATTAAATCTGCTATCTAAAGTGTCCGAACTATAATGACGGGTGCTGTCAGAGCGTTTAATTATCCACTATGAAATCCTACGATAGCGTTTTTCGACCGCTAAGAAAACGCATATTTTTTTGTAGTGATAGAAAGGACGCCGAGAAGGTGCCCTTCGATTTCCACTACGATGACGTCCTCATGATATATGGTGACACTGCCGCATGTGGGGACTTGGTCTGTCAGTTGATTCCCCTTGGATCTTTCGTGGAGGATGAGTAGACGATAAGACGGCAGAGTTGTTCGATGACTTTGCTGCATCTTATGTTAAGGTACTTAATCGTGATATCTCTCTATAGTTGGTGTTACGTCGCTCTGACCCTTATGTTTTGTTTCGACGGGCATGCTGGCTAACCACATGTTCAGGTGATTCAAGTTGAAGGTGAGGCTGGCGTGTGAGGAGACACTCTGTATGTCCAATTACGCAGATAAGTTCCGTAAATTGTATTTGGACGAGAAGAAAAGGGCCAAGGATCTGGCAGATGTAGGGGCGACGTTTGATGCTCAAGCAAAGGAGGGTCACTCACTGGCTGAGAGAGAAACTGCACAGATGCAGCTTGCGGTGGCGGAGGGTGAGACCCTAAGGGTTGAGAACAAGAGGCTTACTACTTGCAACGTTGAGCTCGAGGCGGAAGCTGGGAAGCTTCAAGAGGAGAAAGCCGCGCTTGCCACACGTTATGACTATGCCAACAAGGAAAGGTCCTACGTGCTAAGGAAGTTCGAGTCTCGCGTTAAGGAGAAGGTCGAGGAGACTGAAAGGTCGTGGAAAGCGGCTGTCGACGAGCGCTTTGCTAAGGTTCACCAACACTTGGAGGAGAAGCGCGTTGTGCAGCCTCTGGATGAAGCTATCGCATGTTACAAAAGGTCCGCTGAGCTTTTTGACATGGTAAAAGGTTTCAGTGGGGTGGTCCCAGATTTTCTACTCGAGTCGCTGGAAGAGCAGCTTGTGGTGAAGCAAGAAGCTCGCGAGAAGATGGTGGTAACCGAGCTAACAGATAACGATCTAGTTGGTCCGTCGAGGCTTTCCGACGAAGCTCCTCAATCGGTCGATGACCAACCTTCATCGATTCAGCCTGCTGGGGCGGATGGTGCGGCTGTGGACCAGAACGCTTGATTTTGTTTAGTTTTTATTTTTTTTAGGACTTGCCTTGTCGTATTTTCTGGGCCGTTTTGGCGCCGATGTAAAAAGTTTTTTGTTTAGTTGAATGTGTTTTGCATTTGACGTTCGTCGTTTTTGCTTGTTAACTTTTTCTTATGTCGACGGGTGGTGATATCACACGGAATTAACACCTTTTAGTGGGTATTTATACCTATTATATAGTGTTATCTGAGTGTTTCCTTGTCTTTAGCATGTTTTCAGCTAACTAGTTCATTGATCATGGAATTATAAACTCAAATGGATTTGGTTTAGAAGTCTAATCTAATCAAGATGAAAAAGTGCCTTTGCTTGCGGGAGTATTGTCTTAGGTGCTTATGAACTTATCGAATCCGAATTGAAATGCATGATCGAATTATCTAAATAAGGCGGGAGTTTGTCTTTTGTAATTCGAGAATAAGGATCTAATACTTCGGGAGAAGATTAGTCTATTGTTGTCTTTTGAGTTGGGAATTATTTTCAGTAATCAATCTTGCATGTTAACCTTGACTTTTAACCTGAATACCTGCGAAATTCTCTATTTCCTAGTGTTTTCGTTAATCGTTTTACAATTTTTTATATTTTATCGTTGTTTTCATTTCTTGGTTACAATCACCATTTTTAATCTGTTCTTATCTTAATTCGATTTTAAACTGAGAGTCATGCTTTTCTGGTCTCTATGGATTCGATCCCTCATATACGCGTTTGCTGTGCACTTGCAGTTAATATATTTGGGTTAAAACATTAGTGTATCAGGTGGTTGTTGTGTAGGTGCGAGGTTGTGCTAACCTCGGCTTCCCCTGATTATCCTAGGTAGTTGACGATCTAACGAGTCTGGGCTCGACTTACGTAGTGATCGAAGTACACTAGGAAGCGAAAGTATGTTACTTGGCTTTTCGAGTGCATGTGCCATTGATTATTTTTTCCTTATTCCCATAGCGAGCATCTAGCTAGGATGTCACTTCGATTCTGGGCTCGGTTTTATACTTTTTACGAGGTGCAGCTCGGCTTTGTATTTATTTTATTTTCAACGAGGTTCGTCTCGGCAAGCGTTGGTTCGGCTTTTTGGTGTCTACCTATCCTTTGCATGAAATAATCCATATTGGATTAAATTTATTTTTAATAAAGAGAGGCAATGAGTGCGTCTATTCCCAGCTCTTTTTATACATTTGAACCCCTATTGTGGGCTTTCTACGTACCCATTATATAGGGATCAAGCCAATCATAATTCATGGTGCGGCCATACCTGAGTTAGTTGTGGTAGAGCTTGAGGTGTAGCGCGTTCCAGGATCTTGGTTGCATTGTTCTGTCTAGGTCGGCTAGTTGGTAGACGCCTGGTTTGACGAACTTAACGATATGATACGGGCCTTCCCATTTGACGCATAGTTTGCCTGCACGGTATTCCTTAGTGTTGTCGAAGATGTGATGTAGGATCAGGTCGCCTTTGGAGAATCTTCTAACGTTGACGTTTTTGTTGTAGTACCTCGCCGCGGCTTGTTGGTAGTTTTGGATCCGCACGAGGGCTTGGTCGCGTGCTTCCTCGGCCTTGTTGAGTATATCGTGCAACATGGTGTTATTGATTTCGCTGTTCTCCAGAAGTTTGAGTCTTCTTAGGCTGTATACATTGACTTCAGAGGGGACCATCATTTCTATTCTGTGTGCGAGGGAGAAAGGTGTTTGATTCGTCGCTCTTTGATGTCTCTGTATTTTCATGGTTTTTAGAAGTCATTTAGCATCAATTTTGAGGTCTTTTATGTGTGCATATATGACATTTACAGTTGTTATTAGCAAGTTTGTGATTTTTAGGGTTTTTTTCATTAGTATTCGCATATGCACGCTTTTTGGGGATTTTTCAGGATTTTCAGGAGTTTTCAGGATGATTTGTGGGAATTCAAAAGAGGAGCGGGAAATGAGGAAAGAAACCAGTATAAGGCCTGGATCGATCTCCCCATCAAGCCACATTCAAGTCTGGCTCGATCCACACAACATCGTGGATCGATCTCTCTCTTGGCCACGTCCAACTTTAGGTTGGATCGATCCTATCCTCGTGCACACCTAAAGCCCAGCTCGATCCACTTCAACTTCCAGCTCGATCCCCCATCTCTCTTGGCTTAACCTTTGGCTCGACCGCGGATCGAGCCTGCCTAAGCCGCATTGATCGCCTTCTTACTTCGGATCGATCTCCTCCCCAACATGGACCGATTTCCTTCTTACCTCAGATCGATCTCCTCTCCCGCTCTACGCCTCTATCACGCAAGCCTCCGTAGCTCACCTCGATCCAGCCTCTCCTTTGGCTCGATCATGGATCGAGCCAACCTGAGCCACCTCGAACTTCTCTCTTTCATACCTTGACCATGGAACTTTGCCTCGGTCAAGCGTCAAGTGAATGGCTCGATCTCATACGCTTCTCAGCTCGAGCCAAACATGCTCCAACCCGACCAACTCAAACCCAGAATGGACCTGACCCAAGACCCAAGCCAATGATTGTATTTTGTCTTTTATGCATTTTAGGGCTTTTCCTAAACACTATATAAGCCCTAAAACGCCTCTTTTTAAGAAGGTATGTTGTTGTTGCCATTTTAGGTTTTTGTCTTAGGTTTCTTTTTCTATCTCTTTCTTTTGTTGTTCTTAGTGTTCTTGGTGTAAAAACTTAGAATTCTTTAAGTTTTATGCTAATCTATAGTTTTCTTTTACTTTCATGTTTAGTTTAAGGTTGTTTTCTATATGGTGCATGTTGATTTTCTCTTTTTCATTTTAATCTTCTGTTTTAGCTTTGATCATTTTCTGGGTTTGTTACTATTTCATTGTTGTTCTTATTTTCTGGGTTTGAGTTCTTGCTGTTCTTCATAAGTTTGACCTTTGATCATGATGTTTAGTTTTAAGGTTATGATTTCTGTTTTTCCTGCTTTCATACTCATGAGAAGTGAGTAGTTTCCTTAAGTTCCTGAGGATGGGGTAGACTAGGGTTGATGTTCTGATTTTACCTTAGCACCTAAGCTTGTTTGCATATAAATCCCTTCTGTTTCATTGTGCTTAATGCTGGTTTCTTTCACGCCAATTGAAATATGATCTTGGGCATTCCAGCACCTGAAAAGTGTTCGATGGAATGCCTAATCATGGTGATTTCAGAGATTTGTTCATCCTAGCCTAACGATTTTAATGCTTAGGATATGCATCTCAGCCTAAGGAGTTAGATGCTTAGGGAGCTTATTGGCTTTAGTAGGTTGGTTCTTCATGCTTTCTAGGTAGTGTACCGTTAAACGGAAGTTAGGTCTGGTGATTGCTTAGGTATATTCCATTTATCAAGGGATTGGACTTGGTTTCATACGAATCTACTGTCTAGGGATAGGTCATTTTTTGAGGTATGTTATGTGCTTAGGTACATTGGGATAGATCTCTGGTCGATTACCCTTGTCCTCAGGAACTGTTTTACACTTGATTTCATCTCTACCTTCTCTGCTTTTTTTCTTTTTTTACCCTTTACCCTTTTTAGCTTCTTATGCATGTTTGTTTATGTTTATGCCTTTTTAGTTCTATGCATTTCCTTTTTACTTAGGACTTGTTAGAAACCCCATTTTCATATTTTCTTGACTTAGAAGCATCCATTGCATCTAGTCTGCTAGTACAAACCCATTTGGATTGATAACCTTACATACTACAATGACCATGATAGTGGTGTAAGGGATTGATAGAGAAAAATCCTACTATCTATTTGGCGTCGTTGCCATTTGGATATCTGTTTACTACATTCTGGATTTTGGATCTTTAAAGATCAAGCTTCTTTTACTACAATACTAACTTTGTTTACCTTTGTTTGCTTTCTTTTCAAGTACCTACATAACAGTGTATGAACCTGAGAAGCAGAGGACCAACAGACTTAATTCCTCTCATTGACGATATCATAGCTCTTGAATGGGAATACTCTCGGGCAAGACGTGAACAAGAGCGTGCGGATCACTTAAGACGGTTGGACTTCAAATGGCAGACAACAATGAACGAGATAACCAGCACACTATAGGTGCTGGTGACAACCCCAATACTCACACCATCCAACATGGAATCAGTCCACCTGTAGTTCAAAACAACAACTTCGAGATCAAGCATATTCTGATCACAATGGTGCAGGGGGACAAGTTCCACGGTCTACCTATGGACGATCCACTCGATCACCTCAACGAGTTTGGTCGCTTCTGCAGCCTCACGAAGATAAATACTGTGAGTGAGGATGATTTCAAACTACGCATATTCCCATTCTCTTTTGGGGAGAAGTCGCTTCCCAAGAACTCCATCACCACCTAGGATGCCTGCAAGAAAGCATTCCTTGGAAAGTTCTTCTATACTTCTAGAACATATCGACTGAGGAATGATATTTCGGGTTTTGGGCAAAGAGATGCTGAAACCTTCTCTGAAGCATGGGAGCGCTTCAAGAACTATACAATGCAGTGCCCTCATCATGGATTCAGCAAAGCGTCATTCCTTAGCACCCTCTATCTAGGTGCTCTACCTAATATTAGGATGTTGCTTGATACAACCAACAACGGGAACTTCCTCAACAAAAGCGTGGATGCAGGATGGGAGCTAGTGGAAAACCTTGCCCAGTCTGATGGGATATATAGCGAAGACTATGACCGAACACCTCGCGGTGGTTCTGCTTTTGATGATAGCACAAAGAAGGAGATCAAGGCACTGAATGAGAAGTTGGACAAACTACTCCTGGGTCAACAAAATCAATTCCATTTCATCACTGATGAAGAACAAATTCAGATTCAAGCTGGGGAGGTTCACCAGCAAGAGGAAATGTGCTACGTGCAGAACCAAAGTGGTTACAACAAAGGGTTCTTCAACTACTCCAACAACCCTGGTCTTTCTTACAGAAGCAACAACGTCGCTAACCCACAAGACCAAGTATATCCACCGCAAAAACATAAGAATGCTCAACTGTTCATCAACTACAATCAGAACAAAGTTTCTTCCCGAAGCAGCAACAACAAAGTGGTTTTCAACAACCACAACAGCAACCTACTGGTGCACCTCCCAGCTTATCATCTAACCAACCTCCGTCTCAACCTTTCAACATCAACTTCTTCAAGGTCAAGCCAATAGTGCAAAAGAGACATCGAAGAAATTTGGTGAAATTCAGCACAAGATGGACGCTTCATTCGGTGCCATCTATGCGAAGCTTGAAAGGCAAGACCGCATCCATTTCTGCTTCTATGAATGGTCACCTTCCAGGAAAGTCTAAGAAAAACCCGAAAGAATATGCTAATGTCAATGCCATCTATCTCGAGCATACCACTGACATTCCTCCTCCAACTTCCACTATTATTTACACTGAGGACAGTATGATTCAAGTTGGGGGGATTTGAGTTCAAACGTAGTTGCACCTATGGAGTATGAAAAATATGTTCCTGTTAAAAATCTTGTTGATAAGTCACCTACTTCAAAGGAGATTGCAACACCTTATGATCCCCAACCTTATGTCCCAAGACTGCCATTCCCATTGCGTTTCAAGAAAGAGTTCATGGCGAAATACCCATATGTCTTTGAGAAACCTATGAAGGAAGAGATAGCTCAGGAAGTGTTGGAACCATTTGACGAGTGTAATGCTTTGATAACAACTAAGAAAGAGAATCCTGGTTCATTCACCCTGCCTTGCTCACTAGGACCCCTGACCTTTGACGAATGCCTCTGTGATTTGGGAGAATCTATCAACTTAATGCCTCTGTCCACTGCCAAGAAGCTGGGATGCGACAAGTTCTAAGTTTACAACATAACTTTGTTGTTGGCAGACAAATCAATTAGGTATCCTATCGGCATCTTGGAAAACTTACCTATCAAGATCAAAGATGCAACAATACTCACAGACTGTGTGGTATTGTAGATGTATGCAGAACCGAAAGATCCATTGATCTTTGGAAGACCGTTCCTAACAACAGTTGGAGCTGTAATCAACGTCAAGAAAGGTCACACAAAGTTGAACGTAGGAAGAGGTCCAAAAATGATTTTCAACATTAGGAGAAAAACTAAGAAGCTCACCATCCAAGGTCAGCTATTCTCTATCAAGGAACTGAATGAGGACAATAATAAGGATGGGTACTCAAGAAGAGAAGTAGTTGAAGATGGATTGGGTAAGGATTCAACAAAGTCTGCAATGCACCATGAAACTTTCAAGCTTATTAATGAACCAGATAAAGGAGTTTCTGTGGAGTTAAAAGAAATCAGAACATTGGTAATATCAAGAGCTAAAGAAAATCTGAAGGATCTAAAAAAAGGAAGTCCTGAGTTCAAACCTCAACCTGAACGTGTGATAGTAGGATTTTTAGTCCTAAGGGGTATCAATTATCCATCATTGTAGTATGGATGGGTTATCAATCCAAATGGGAATGCACAAACAATCTGGAATGCAATATATGCTTTAAAGTCAAACTAAGTATTAAAAGGGGTGGTTTTGCTAAAAAGTCCTATGTGCAATGAACATGCTGAAAGTAAAGTGTATAAACATAAAAAACGAAGCATAAAAGACTAAGATGTAAAACAAGAGCAAAAGGAAAGAGGGTAAAAGATGTAAACAATGTGAAGTAGTTCCTGAGGACAAGGGTAATTGACTAAGGATACATCCTGAACTACCTAAGTACCTAACATACCTCATACAATGAGCTAACCCCTAGACAGTAGCAACATAAGCAACCAATTCCAATCCATTGGCAATCAATTTCAAGCAAAGAAATCACAGATTCAACTCCCATCATAGACAGTAACTACTAAGCAGGCATGAAAAACAATATAGTATAGTCAATAAGCTTCCCAAACAACTAATCCCATAGAAGGGGAAACGAATATCTGAAATCACCTAGTTCCGGACATCTTCAATGAATCACTTTCCAGTGTTGAAGAGCCTAAAGGTGCGTTTTCAGTCCTTCCCATGATGAAATACAAATCAGCATTACGCACAAGTGAAATAGAAGGGATTTAAGAACAAACAACTTAGGTACTAAGGTGAACCCAAGACATCAACCCTAGTCTACCCCCATCCTCAGGAACTTAATGGACTACTCACTACTCATGGGAGTAGAAGCAGAGAAAACAGACTTCATAACTTCAAAGCTAAACATGTATATCTAAGGTTAAACAGATGAAGAACAGTAAGAGCACAAACCCAGAAATTAAGAACAACAATGAAACAGTAAAACAGAGATGAAGAACAAACTTAAAACAGGAGATTAAAAGCTTAAAACGAAAATCAACAAGCACCAACTGAACAACAACCTAAAGCAGAGCAAGAAAGTAAAGGAAAAACAATAGATTAAATTAAAACTTAAAACAAATCTGGTTTTTACACCAAGAACATGAAGAACAACAAAGAAAATGAAAACCTAAGACTAAAACCTAAAAAGGAAAGAAAAACTAAGCTCTCTTGAAAAGGAGGCGAATTAGGGCTTTATAGTGTAGAGAAAAGCACTAATTTGCACTAAAGACAAAAAGCTAATCATTGTCTTGGATCTTGGGCCGTGGTTCAGGTGCTATCCGGAATTGAGTTGGTCGGGTTGGAGCTTGAGCTAGTGCGTGATCGATCTGAAGTGTTGAGAGCTTGGACGTAAGGGTCGAGATCGATCCAACTTGAGACCCGTTTGAGAGTGGGATCGATCCTGAAGTTGAGTACCTGAGATCGATCCACAAAATTGTGGGATCGATATGGTTTGAGTACGGAATCGATCTATTCTTCAGGTTGTGATAGATCCAAACTTAGCTCAGCTTCTTTTTCATGCACTTCCTTTGCGTCTTCAGAAATTTCAGAAGTTGTCCCGAGAGAGATAGAGTGAGATCGATCTGAGGTGAGTGTGAGATCGATCTGGCGTGTGATGGGATCGATCTGGACTGGTGGGATCGATCTCAGATGAAGTGGTGACAGATGGGAAGGTGAGATTGATCTCAGATCGATCCAGATAGGGCTGTGAGATCGATTTTACATCAATCCAGATAAGGCCGTGGGATCGACCCAGGCAAGTGTGGGATCGATCTGGTTTTGGTCCTGAGGTAGATCCAGTCCATTCAATGCTAAGTGCTGCTCCATTCAATGTTAAGTGCTGTTTTCTGAAATATCACAAATCCTTCCCGAAAACTCCTGAAAGTCATGAAAAACCTCCAAAATGCGTGCATATGGAAATTCTAATGCAAAAGTCCTAAAAATCAAAATTTCCAAAATGAACTGTAAATATGATGTATGCACGCCTAAAGACCTCATAATTGATGCTAATTCATATGTAAAATTCATGAAAATTCAGAGTCATCAACTCCCCCAAACTAAATCCTTGCTTGCCGTCAAGCAAGTAATTCAGAAGTCTGGGAGTGAGGTTTAAAAGTGGGAACTTAGAACCAAAACATTTTGCAAACACAGGTAATATTAATGTCCTAGTTACTAGTTATAGAATGCAATCCTAAGTTCATCCTACTTTAAAACTTTAGTCATACTCATCACAGTTCATCACATACCAATTCCAACTTCCACAATGCATTCAAATTCGTTTGTTCCTTTAACATTCATTAATCAGGAACCATGGATCAAGTCATGTACCTTCAATGAACTCATTTGGTCAATAACAGGTTAAGGAGTAAAGATGACCCCTTTATGCAGTGGTTAGTAATTCAGAACAAGGGTTCTCTCAAAAAGGGAATGAGCTTTAGCAGAAGGCTAAATATAAGAACACTTAGATGCATACATAAATAGAACCTCATCTACCAATGCTAATGAAACCTAAGTTTCCTAATTCTACCCAGAGATGCTTCCTAGTTCTACCCTTTTGACTTCAAAGTGATCATACTCATTCACATTCCCATGTTTCATTTTTTCTTTGTTACCCTTAGGAGAGACTTCTTTCTTAGTTGCTGCTAGCTGTTTCAGGAACTTACTTACTTAAACACTTAATGACTATTGACCTTTTCACTTGCACCATCTTTTGGGTTTTACTCTTTTGCATTCATTGTCACATATCTTTTCTAAACTTGCACTAGCCATACTTCTTTAGCATATTAATTTTCCCCCAAACTTTTCACTAGCATATTCTGATTCTTTTTTTTATCTCATCTCCTAAGGTTCTTTCTTAACACTTCCCCTTTTTGCCAACTACCAATACCCTTTCATTTGATTCCACCCAAACGAACATTAAAAATCGAACCCCACCTAGTCCTATCTAGTCCAAAAAGCGTGGACCAGAACTACATGAGACCCTATTCCTGTCAGTTCGAACCTAACACGTTCTACCGAGCTCATTCCATAAAAGTCCTGCCACTCAGTAGTAAATTCAGAGTTTGAAAGAAGGTATTCTACTTGGGTTAACAAGAGCGGTAAAAAGTAAAAGATAAACCAAATATGTATATGCTATCCTGAGTTCATATTCAACACACAAACATGATAATTAAGCATTCAAATTCAAGTTCTAATAGATAGGAACAAACTTCAAATCACAACATGCTTCAGGAGACAAATGATCATGCAAATTCACATTCCAAGTAAGGTGCGGTTTTACTTCAGACAATTTCAGGATGCATTAGACAACTAACAACCAGGGCACTAACACTTTCTGAGAAAACATCATACTTACAAGGTTATCACCTTCCTAGTTCCATATGTATGTGAAACATCCTATATGCAACTAAATGAAATGCAAATGACACTCTGTTTTTGAAGAAGGATTTTCGAAAAAATTTCAAGTTTTTATGGATTTATGATGCTAATAGATGCTGTATGAATGCATTGCAAATTGGAGACAAAGGAGCAAACAAGAAAATTTCATTAAATAGCAAGGTCCTTCCAAATCCTCCCCCAAACTTGAATTACACAGTCTCTGTGTAATCCAAATTTTGGATTGGACTCAAGAATGGACAGGATAGAGAAAACATTAAAAGCATCAAGATAATAAGAGCAATCAGAAGAAACAAGCAAACATAGCAAGCATTAATCAAAAAGCAACAAGTGGATTATACAATGAGGTGTGGAATCGGGATGGACCTCGAAAGGGGTATGAAGGATTCTTAAAGGAGTTGTTCATCCTTCATGTCATAGTATCCTTGGTCTGCATTCAGTGCTTCTTGCTATTGCTGCTGGAGTGCATGAGATTGTTGAACTTCTTGATGTTGTTGGATGGATCCACTGTTCTCTTCATCTTGCTCCGCTTGTGCAATAAGAAGAGCGCGTGGCTCTTGAGTCTCTCTTTTTGTCTTGTTTTCTGCAACAGCTCAGCAATCTCACATGTACGAAGCTTCCTTTTGGAGAGAATCGGGGTTCTTGGTGAAGATTCTGGAGAAATCGTAGGGTCCCCATCTTTCCATCTCGAGTCTTCTCGCTCTCTTCTCTGCCTTCTTAGGATTCTTTCTCGTGACGGTTGAGACATCCTTAATCCTGGAAATACAATATAGAAGCAAAGGTGTGTCACTAGTGTTCAAAGCGCTTGAAGAGTTCAACAAGTGCCTAATATGCATTCTCAAAAACGTGTTGTGCATGCAAGTTACTTAGAAAAAAATCAAGTTCCATTCATTTTCATGTGATGACTTGTCATCCTTAGTTTAATCTACTTTGTTGCAAAGCTAAAACCGGTTTAAAAAAAATGTTTTTGAAAGAACGAAATCGTTTTTAGCAAAATATATTGAACCCGGATTGGAAGTTTTAAGGATTGAATATCGAAAAAGTTAAAGAATGAAACCGATTTTGCTAGTGAATATAGCTTGTCGAAAAATCCTTGTTAGAGCAATGCTTCGAGTTGAAATGCCTTAGAGAAAACAACATTTTAGAGAGAGTACTTGTAAAGTTGATGAGTTAAAGAATGAGAGATACTCCCTTAATATAGACCCATTGGCGATTTGGAGGAGGTGGTGGTGAGTGGAAGTTTATGGTGGAGGATTAAAGATGGTGCATATAGAGGAGTAAAGAGGAAACATTGATGTGATGGGGGTGGTGGATGTGTAAGGGAAATGATGGGGTATCTTGGAAAGGTAGAGTGGACATTCGACATCTTGTTGGTCACACCAACATAGCTCGCTGTAACGCCTCTCACTTGCTCGGACTCGCTGCATGACATAGGATTGATCTCACTCCATCGGTGACTCGATCCAAGTTCTCACCATACAGCCTTCGCACTTTGTTATTGGATCGATCACGTTGGGCCTATTGGGCCGATCTCTCTTGCGGTGATGGGTCGATCCTGTCGTGAGTGTGGATCAATCCCGTCGTAAGTGTGGATCGATCCTGTCGTGAGTGTGGATCGATCCTGTTGTGAGCATGGATCGATCCCATCGTGAGCGTGGATCGATCTTTCCTTCGAATGTGGATCGATTACAACATTACTCCAGACTCATTTCCTAATTTCCTGAAACACCAAAAAAAAAATTGAACTAGAATGCATTAGATGAAAATCTGAAAGATAAAAAGCCGAAAAGGAATATTTACAAAGATAGACATGGGATTTCCTCCCAAGTGAGCTTGTTTATCGTCACTAAGCTTGACTTCCTGTTTTTAGGATCAGCGTTCTTGAGATGGTTCCCCAAGGGGAACCGAGGTTCCTTCTGAGATTGCTCTGTCTGCCAAGTATGGTTTCACTCTTGTCCATCTACTGTAAATTCATTTCCGTTGTTTCCAACCAAAGTGATAGCTCCATATGGTAAAACTTCCTTCACATAGAATGGTCCGGACACTAGATTTGAGCTTTCCTGGGAACAACTTCATTCGTGAGTTGAACAAAAGGACTTGATCACCGACGTTGATTTCCTTTATGAGAATCTTTTTTATCATGAAACTCCTTGGTCCTTTCCTTGTATATTTTGGAACTTTCATAAGCGTTGAGTCTGGACTCCTCCAGTTCGTGTAGGTTTATCTCCCTCTTCTCTTGAGCAGTCTTGAGATCAAAGTTTAGGAGTTTAGTTGCCCAAAGTGCCTTATACTCTAATTCAACTGGCAAGTGGCATGCCTTCCCATAGAGTAGCTGAAATGGTGTTCGTCCTATAGGTGTCTTAAAGGCTGTTCTGTATGCCCATAATGCATCATCCAGCCTCACTGACCAATCTCTCCTGGAGGTTCCAACAATCTTTGCTAAAATTTCCTTGATCTGCCTGTTTGATACTTCAACCTGTCCACTTGTTTGTGGATGATAAGGTGTTGCCACCTTATGCTTCACCTCATACTTCTTCAGCAGACCTTCGAAGACTTTTTTTATGAAGTAAGAACCTCCATCACTGATCACTACTCTTGGTACCCTGATATTACTCAGATTTAATGCATTTTAGTAGGCATTTATGCCTGCTAAACTTGTATTATCTGAGCCTTTTCTATGTAAAACTGGACTTTTCTAGACTTTCAGGTGTTCAGGTCTCTTTTGGAATAAACATGATGAAATGATGCATTTTCNTGAATACGGCTTTATGAAGAAACAAAGAGTCGATCTGCGATTGGATCGAAGAAAACTGAAGTTTTGAAGCCAAAAACCAAA
>OVBE01009834.1:0-15625 GCA_900406425.1 Iberis pinnata
CACGCTAAGCATTCTTCAACTTTATTTTCTCCCTTTGAAATTGTTTATGGTTTTAATTTTAATTCCCATCTAGACTTGATTCCTTTGCCTGAGAAAGAACGTTGCAGTGTTGATGGTAAAAGGAAAGCGGAGCAGATCCGGAAGCCACATGAACAAGCTAGGATTAACATCGAGAAGAAGACGCAGCAATACCAAAAGCATGCCAACAAAGGACGAAAGAAGTTGCTGTTTGAAGTTGGCGATTTGGTGTGGCTACATCTGCGCAAAGACAGATTTCCAGAAGAGAGAAAATCAAAGCTGAAGCCCAGAGTAGATGGACCCTTCAAAGTCATTCAGAAGATCAACGACAATGTCTACAGACTCGACTTAAAAGGGAAGTACCAAGCCTCTAGTTCATTCAATGTTTCTGATTTGATTCCTTTTATTGTAGATTCCGATTTGAGGTCAAATCGTTTTCAAGAAGGGGAGGATGATGTGATTGTGGATGGAATTAACGAACCAAAACATGAACCGGAGCTTGAACCAGAGCAGCTTGAACCTGAAGGAAGGATCACGAGATCAAAGGCAAGAGAGCTACAAATCAAAACCACGTGATACTACATCCAGAGTTAGAAGATCAAGCTTGCAACATCTATCAACTGTTCAGGCTTGACATTCCAGAAGAACCAGATTTCTGATCGGTTAGCTAAGTGGGTAATTTCTGCACTCTTTTATCCTTAGTCAAGATGATCGCTTTTTCCCACATTGGGTTTTTGGTCAATCACTAAGGTTTTAACGACACAAGTTATCCACTTCGTTAAAGCTTTCTGAGAAGAATTTGGCATAAATATTTTTAAAATACTTGGCGAAATTAATAATGTCTTCTAGAAGTTGACACTTGCCTTCCGCTCATCTTCTAGAAGCTTTCTATTTAATTCACATGCTTTGTTGTTTTTCTTAGAACCTTTTGTTGTTTTTCTTTTAAAAGCTTGCATGCTTCATAGTTCAGGCTTATGTTGCCTATTTAACTAATTTCGAACCCCTTTGTTCTTTTTAGAAAGTTTTATGTCGGAAAAAGTTTCATATTGTTTAAGAAAAATTGTCGAATTCCTCTTGCTCACTGGATTGAGAATCCTGGTTTTTCTATATATGTGAAAGATTATGAAAACTTTCTTTGTTGATTGTCAATCTCTTAAGACAATAAACTCTTTTCCATTCTTCTTTTCTTTCACCTTCTGTTCGAGTATCACCATCAAACCCATCATCAAATTTTGTTCAAGTCTCCCACGGTCTAAGAAAATCAAAGTCTCGGCCCCTTTCACTCAACGCATCATCCCTACATTCACCCAAGGCCATCGAACATTCATATCACCTTAATCCAGCCAAAACTTAGAGCACAAGTTGCTGTCCAAGATCATCAAATCGCTGCATCATTGTCGAACACAAGTAGATCACTGAGCCTTTCAATCAGAGTTGATCCAGGATCATATCATAACGCAATACTGCATATACCCAGGACGCCCGGAGCGTTACGTCGGCATAGGATCAAAACTATAAAAGGATTTTAAAGAGGAATTAATTCTTTTCCTCAAAGAACCTTCGCATGGAACATGATGGATATGCCGAGAATAAGCCTAGACATCATGTTTCACGAGCTGAACACAAACCCAATTTACAAGCCGGTTAAGTAGAAAATATGGAAGTTGGGAGCCGTGTGGGCTCCGGCTGTCAGGGACGAAGTCGAGAAGTTGCTAGGTGCAGGATCAATCACTAAGGTGAAATATCCAGAATGGCTGGCGAACCCCGTAGTACTAAATAAAAAGAATGGTAACTGGAGAGTATGCATAAACTTCACCGACCTGAACAAAGCATGTCCCAAAGATAGTTTCCCATTTCGAAAAATAGATAAGCTCGTTGAAGCCATATGCGGCTACAAGCTGCATTTATTGCTATTGACAGAGGCATTTATTTCTATAAAGTAATGCAGGCGAAAATTATGCACCCAGACGACAGGGGGAAAACCGCATTCACTATGGACAGAGGCATTTATTGCTATAATGTAATGCCTATTGGCTTGAAGAATGCAGGCGAAACTTACCAACGCCTGGTCAACAAGATGTTCTCAGAACAACTGGGCAAGACGATGGAAGTCTATATAGACGACAAGCTTGTCAAATCTTCCAATGAAGACGACCATGTGGGCGACCTGTGCACCTGTTTCCAAATATTGAACACCTACAGGATGAAGATGAACCCGGCTAAGTGCACTTTCGCAGTAACCTCGTGGGAATTCCTCGGTTACCGGGTGACCAAGAGGGGGATTGAAGCCAATCCCAAGCAAATCAACGCACTATTAAGGATGCCTTCACCCAAAAACACGAGAGAAGTGCAGAGACTAACCGGTCGCATAGCCGCCCTGACTAGGTTCATATCTAAGTCAACATACAAATGCCTTCCATTCTATAACCTTCTAAAGGGAAACAAGAAATTCATATGGAATGAAGAATGCTAGTTAGCGTTCAAAGATTTGAAAACCTACCTAATGACACCCCTGGTCCTTTCAAAACCATAAGAGGGAGAAACTCTATATCTTTACATCGCGGTGTCATGTCATGCAATTAGTTCGGTCCTTGTACGTGAGGAGTTAGGCGACCAGAGGCCAATCTTCTACATAGAATTCAAAAGTAGAACTTGTGCAAAGTCCCAAGTCTTAGTAGATTTTCTAATAGAGCTACCACCAGAAATGGACGTAGCAGTAAAGCCAAATGAAGCAAAGTGGTCCCTATACATAGATGGGGTGAGCTCAAAATATGGTTCCAGAGTAGGAGTACGATTAGTCTTCGCAACCAGGGAGATGGTTGAACAGTCATTCCGAATGGACTTCGATGCGTCAAACAATGAAGCCGAATACGAGGCAATAATTGCTGGACTATGATTGACAACAGCGATTGGAGGGAAGCGAGTAACCGCCTACTATGACTCCCAGCTAGTTGTAAACCAGTTCACTGGGGAATACGAAACAAGGGATGATAGAATGGAAGCATACCTAGAGTGATGAAAAGCCTTTGCATTGAATTCGCAGACTTCGACCTGATTAAAATCCCCATAAGGTAAAAACATATCCGCTAATGCCCTAGCCAAACTGGCATCAACTACCGACCCGAAAACGACCAGAGTCATACTAATTGAAACTATAGACAAACCCAGCATATCTATCACTAAAGCCACCTGCGTAATACATGAAACAATTTAAGAATACAATGCCAACCCAGATCCCGAGGATGTTGAAGAAGACAAAGTCCCGATGGAAACAGACAAGGTCGAAGTAGAAATAGATTTGAGAGTCAGGATACTGGCATACATCATAGATGAAATCTTACCACCAAAAATGGGACGCCAGAAAACTCAAAGCCAAAAGCGCTAGGTACACTTAGTTAGACGGAAACCTTTACAAATGGAGCGTACATGGCCCGCTGCTAAAGTGCATATTCGGCCACAAGGCAAGGAAGATAATAAGGGAAGTCCACGACGGAGCATGCGGAAACCACTCAGGTGGCAGAGCGCTGGCATTCAGAAAAGATATGGATACTATTCGTCCTTCATACTCCGACTCAGCCTGCCCACCTATCCTTTATAAATTTTTCTCAAAAAATGGGGGAGATGTATTTGTCCTTCACACTCTGACCCAGCCCGCCCATTTATCCTTTATAATTTTTTCTCAAAAATGAGGGAGATGTATTCGTCCTTCACACTCCGATCCAGCCCGCCCATTGATCCTTTATAAAATTTTCTCAAAAAATGGGGGAGATGTATTCGTCCTTCACACTACGACCCAGCCCGTCCAACTCGGGGGCTCCTCCAACAACAAACATCAAGATACCGACCTTGTAGATATCATTATAAGCACCGGCCAACACAGTTTTATCACTTCCGCCGATCTTATTTACCAATATTCCAGCCAAATCAAGGGAGAGCACCACACTGTACTCACATAAGACCACTTAAGCCTTCATCTGTCATGTCCAGGGGTAATACCATTCAAACCCCTGAGACACTACCTCTTGTAACATAACCCTCAAACGACAAGCAATTTTCCTCTTACGCAACATTGTACAACATGGCCAGTCGTGCAATACATCGCACAACCCCAGTGGGTATTAGCCTGAGAAACCCTCAGCATGGTATGAGTGCTAAAGTCGAGCCCAGTCTCGCAACAATTCATTGAAATTCAGAACGAACATTTTAGCAATAGCAACATTTACCTTTAAACATTAGATACCTTGAATTAATACGTATTTTTACACAATACTCTTGGTAACAAATGCGATGACAGTATCCCTTAAAAAAGTACTTACGATATCTCCTAAACAGATTCCATAACTCCCAAGTGGGGGCTTAGCCCGAAGTTAACAGATACAAATAACAATTAAAAAATATACACAAAATACTTGGCATTAGTCAAACCGATTTAAAATTTTGGGTCTAGCCTCCCATGGCAACCAAGTGAAAACAGGAAATTAAGCAGTTTGGGTAAAAGCCCCCCCCCCCCCCCCCCCCCCCCCCCCCCCNACATAAAATTCAAAGAAAATTAAAAAGGATGAAGTAAAGGACGCCCTAGGTGCTTGAGCCCTGAGCAGCCGCGTTGTAACCATCCCCTTTGGGTCCTCCTTTCCTCACAACTGCTGCGAACTCCTCAATGCGGACTACAACTTCCACCGCCTTGTCGAGCGCCCCACCTGCATCGACGTCAAGTTTCTCAGCATTCTCTTGTCCAGCTACCTCCTCAACCAAAGCTTCATCATTCTCCACTCCAACAACAGTTTCCTCAGCAGGGTTCAAGGACGGAAGGTTCGTACCATAGGGATTTATACCTTCAACCGGATTGGGCTCCGAAGGCACCCTCAGATCGGACCTAGTGGGCGATGCCACCCAATCCTTTTCCAAGTTCAATTCTTTGAAGCCCAGCATAGCCAGCTCTTCATGGAACCCAACCAGGCCCCCTTCCAGATCCCTATGCTCCGCTTCCAAAGTAGTCTCCCCTGAGTCAAAAGCTTGATTAGCTCGAGATTACCTTTGATTTGCTCCACCTGTATCGGCTTCTCTTCATACACCCTCTCGTTTACAACTTTCCCCTTGACTCGCTCCATCCTTTTAGCGATTTGTGCCTTCATCTCACCTTATTTCTCTTTGAGTTTTTGGTCCATTTGATCATCCATATATCTTATAATAGATGCCAACTCATTGGCCATGACAGCTATCTCACTCTTCAGATTATTTTTAGCTTTCTCATGACGAACCGTCTCCTTATTCAGCCTAGCGACATCTTTCTCCCTTAGGTCTTCCAGCTCAGCAACCTCGGCCCTCAACCTACTGTTCTCATCCGTTAGCGTTTCAACCCGCCTTACCGCAACCTTCAACTCTGAGATAGCTTTATCAGCCTAGTTGTCGCATCTGCAACCAGCTCGACCCCAAAATTCTTCTTTGCCTTCCTCAGCTCGTCATCTAGGACTCCCACCAACCGATTCGCTAAAGCCACATATTGAGGAAAATAAACGTGTAGTTAGATCAAACAAGGGGCCAACTAGGAGCATAAAACAAATAGTCAGAAACATAGGTACCTCATCATGAGAGCGGGCACACTTGGTATACTCCCTTTAAACTGGGAGCGACCTGTGATCCTACACCTTGGGCCCGCTGAGCCGGAGCTTGGAGACCAGCTCAGTACAAAGATCAAATTCCTCAATGATGGGATACTGTTTCGGCCAGGTAAAGCTAAAGGAGAGTCCACCATAATGATAAGCACCCACTGGAGACTTTTCCTGCGTACGAGCCCTTTTCTCAGTTGGGGCTTCGAGATAGCGTGAGATAAGATGAATTGGGGGAGGGCGAGTCGTTTTCTTATGAGAAACATCAAATCCCTGCGAACATCACCACATGATGAATCAGAAACTTCGATGGGATCTACATTCATTGGGATCTGGTCCTTTGGTATCTTGACCTCCCGAGCAACGTTGGGGTCTGCTGAGCTGGGAACCCCCTGGGAACTTTTTAGTTTGCGAGCTTCACGGTAAGGAATGGGATTCTTCATGGTAATAGATGGACACAAAGATGGGGTATCTGCAAGAAAAACAGACATCAAGTGTTATACGGTTTGAATGGACCAAAAGAAAAACCAAATCAAAATACTTACTTGAAGATGATTCAGAGAGCGGTTTAAGTGGGAGCCAATTACGGGAAACTCTTTCTCCGTCCAATGTACTCGAGTTGTTCAATAGATTGTTTTCAACAAGGTGCCAGTTCCTCAGGAACTCAGAAGAAGGGTTCTCGACTCGAGACAAATGCAGAACTGAAAAGCACCAAAGATAAAGAAGAAAAAAAGAAGATTAGATAACCAACCACACCAAAAAATCAATAACCACATGAAACTGAGTCAGAGACAATGAAATCACGACAATAAAAAGAAATTTCTCAAAAAATATATATAACAAGGACAAAACAGAGGGAAAAATCTAAGGATTAAGACAATGCACACCAATTTCCCGAGTCCCCCAGGATTGCAGATCGTTAGGGCCTTTAGTCCCGAAGGAGAGATTGTTCACTTCTAGAAAGAAGTAGAACTGGTCCCACTTGGTCTTGTCTTTTGGGGTTTGTCCAGTTGTCAGCCCTTGATTTGGTTTGTTCGTGAGATACCAAAGACCATCCTTTGGTCCCCTTTTAACATATGTGGCAACCTCCAACATATCGCAGCCGAGTTCGAACCCGTTTTTCCTTTCCTGAATCATTAGAAAGATCGCATGCCAGAATCCTTTAGGTATCAGTTGACTTAACGCCATTCGTCGATGGCGCATGTACCAGACCAACAGCTCAGGAATAGGAAAGCGCAACCCACAGGTTTTGATGAAAATTTCATAAACCGTGACAAACCCGGCTGGGGGATTGTTAGGAAACTGACCAGCGGCAGAGATTATGAACCTGATATCAGAGGGGAAGTCAAATTGCTCCAAGATTGTTCTCATGCCGGAAGCTGCAGGAGTTCCGACACTGGTGCTAGCCGCAGGGTGCGATGATGAGCTTCTGCTCCGAGAACCGAGTGCGAGTTTCTTAGACATGATAGACGAGTCGAACTGAAGGAGTAATCAAGGGGGAGAAAGACAGAAAGAAGAACGAAAGACTCGAAGAAGATGAAGGAGGATTAGAAAAGAAAAACTGCAAAACCCTAGCGAAAACAAAGAAAGATAAATGAATAGAGATTCTTACCTTTTGATGTGTAAGGAGAGAGGAAGAATGAGCATTTGAAAACGAAGTGGGGGAGATGGATCAAAACATTTTAGGAGAGAGGAAAGGCAATAACTGCCTCGAAGAACACAAAGGTTATCTTTTGTACGCGTAATGATGAAAAATTTGAATTTTAAAATTCAAAGGAGTCCTCGCTAGCCGCAGGGTGCGATGATGAGCTTCTGCTCCGAGAACGGAGTGCGAGTTTCTTAGACATGATAGACGAGTCGAACTGAAGGAGTAATCAAGGGGGAGAAAGACAGAAAGAAGAACGAAAGACTCGAAGAAGATAAAGGAGGATTAGAAAAGAAAAACTGCAAAACCCTAGCGAAAACAAAGA
The DNA here is from genome assembly GCA_900406425.1 of Iberis pinnata. Taxonomy (NCBI): domain Eukaryota; kingdom Viridiplantae; phylum Streptophyta; class Magnoliopsida; order Brassicales; family Brassicaceae; genus Iberis; species Iberis pinnata. The sequence continues at coordinate 7,595 of OVBE01009834.1, forward strand.
AAGATAAATGAATAGAGATTCTTAACTTTTGATGTGTAAGGAGAGAGGAAGAATGAGCATTTGAAAACGAAGTGGGGGAGATGGATCAAAACATTTTAGGAGAGAGGAAAGGCAATAACTGCCTCGAAGAACACAAAGGTTATCTTTTGTACGCGTAATGATGAAAAATTTGAATTTTAAAATTCAAAGGAGTCCTCGCATGCACAAAAGATAATCTCCAAACTGTTGAAAATTTTCACTAATCGAATCTGCAACAAATGGATTTGTTAAGCACCTGATTTTTGGAATGTTGGAAACCACCGAAACTCGCAACAAGAAATTTTATTGGTATATAAATAAAATAAATACGACGCATTCTTTTGAATATCGAAATTATGGAAACAGAAACTCAATGATCATGTGGAATGATGACAACAATCGAAGACCACCTTGGAGTTTGAAATCCTACTGGAAATTCACCAATCGGTTTATGAAGGTCACCCAACTCGTTAAGCTCACAAGGAGACCTGGGGGCTAATCTGTTGGTGTAAAAACCCCCTCAGCAAGATTTTTCCTCAGCCGGTATCATTCCATGAAGCTTGACTCAACATGTATCAGACACAGTGAGATTGACTAGAGAAGCCTTTACCCGAGTAAGGGTAACCGAGTAGTCGAATACCCAGGGCGCAAGAGAACCGCGAGGAGTGCAGGCGCAGGCCAAGCAGAGAAAAGCCAAGTCAAGGAGGTTCCAAGTTAGGCGGGATACTCCAAGATTGCAGGGGCAACTACCTGAGAAAATCGGAACAATACGACCTAAGTGGAGAGGAATATAAAAGGAAGAAAAAGAAGAAGGAAGGAGGATCTTTTGGTCAAATTTTGAACAAAATTTTTACTTATAAAGTTACCTAAATTTCAAGTGTATTCATCTTTGGAAGAATCAATAAAATCCATTTTTCTATTGCTATTAGAATTTGTGTTGCGTCTTTGTCCTCATTTAACAAGAACAAATGAATTCCTCATTAAGATTAATTTGATAAAAATTGTATTGTAGATTTTAGCATCCACACTTATTTCGAATCGTGTGAGAGTGTTATAGTTGGGCGATAGCCTCGACCATAAGAACTGCCGGTGAGTATCCTAGATCTAAAAACAAAGACTTTGAATAACCTAATTGAGTCTCAGCTAACTAGTAAGAACGGAAAAATGATCTAAAGCCCTAAGTATTTCGCTGTCGATAATTGAACGTGTCCATGCACTTCCTCTTCATCTCTCTTATATAGGCTTCATGGTCCGTCCGTCTTCCCTTTCCGTCTTCCATTATTCCGCATAAATCTTCCTTTCCGAGTTTATTCTTCTGCGAAAATCTTCCTTTTCCAAATTTATTCCATTTCTTCACGACTTGCTGGAAAAGTTATGACCATCATCGCACTCGGGACAAATTCTCATTTAGAATCATAAGTGGCCCATTATCGTGTTTTAGGCATCGCTGGGTCATTTTACAGTTTAGGCAATTTTTATGATTCTTGTCGGAGAACCGTCCTTTCATACGTTGATACGATAGAGATTTTTGGAAGAGATAATATCAACCGCATAGGTGAGAAAATGTTGGCATTTAAGTTAGCTGTTATCGTTTCATACGATTGATAAATACAGACTCGTCCTTATGACCGTTCGAAGAATGAAGGTTTTTATCGTATAAGTAAGATAATCTTAGATGTTTCGGCTAACCATTCATACGAAAAGGTTTTACAATTCTTTTGCATTTCGTAAGAAATAATCGTATTGATAAAGTGATTTCGGTGTTTTAGACAACCGAAACCGTTTATACGATTAATTTGGGACTTATACGATAAGGACGTGTTTTATGGTTTTTATTGCATAATTCTAATAGAAACTCGGATTGATACAAAATGAGAGATAATTGGCAAGATGAAGATGCGTTTTTCAGCTTGCTAATTGGCAAGTTGAACTTGTGTGGTTCCGCTCACCATTTGGTGAGCTGAACTTGTATTGTTCAGCTCACCAGTTGGCGAGCTGAACTTGTGTGGTTCAGCTTGCTAGGTGGCGAGCGGAACTTGTGTGGTTCAGCTTGCCAGTTGAAATGCTGAACATGTGTTGTTCAGCTTGCAAGTTTAGCTCGCCAGTTGGTGAGCTAAACGTTTATTTTTAAGCGTAGTCTTTTCGTTTGTCCGTAAACAGTAATTGAAACTAAAGAGTTTTTTCGCAGATTGGGATTTACTAGTTGTTGTTACAAACATATCTATCGAGGTCTTTCATGTTTCTCGAACATTGATTTCGAGTACGCTAGTTTTAACCCCAATTGTGATAGGAAAACCCGATGGGACAAAACCTTCTCAACTAAGGATAAAAGAGTATAGAGATAATCTCTTAGATATTTAACGATTGTTATCTGATTCTTCTGAAACATATTCCTTATGATATTTTGGAAGTATCGTGGCTTTAGTTAGTTTGTTATGTTGACCGGGATAGCTTAGATCTTTTCGTACTTCTAGACGTTGATTTCGAGTATACTATTTTTGACCCCAACAGTTATCCCCCAGCTTGGAAGGTTTGAGGTTGAATGTTGTAAGCAAGTGATGTTTTTTTAATCAGAATCCACAGTTGAGAAGTTTCTGCAAACTAGTCTTAGTTCTTTAATGAATATTTTATTGAAGAAATTTTTTTCTATAAGTAATGGAGTCTCGACCTTCAGTTCCATTCATTGGCACTTCCTTCAAACTTCTATCTTGAGAAATTTGCTAAGATGGTTTCTTCTTGTGATGGACAGATAGACAACTGTGCCACCGTGGATAGTGATCTTTCGGGAAGTTCTTTCGATTCTTCCATTCACAAAGTGATTCCGACTCATGTGTTGGGGTTCCTTACCTTCCCATAGGAGAGGTACCACCTCAAAGTCGAGATGGAATGCCCTACCTATGCTGTTTCGACGGGATCTCCGGCACCGACCATAATGTTGGCTTTTGTGCTTGAGTCAATTCCCTCCTCCCCGGTCAATCCGGATCGCGGAGCAATTCAGCAAATGAGCTCTTTGATGACCCTATTCCTTATGAAATATTATGAGCACGGGACCGATTCAATGCTTCATCCTCATCCCGTAAAATGGGAGAGTCTCTTGGCGTTACGTGCTCTTGATGCTGCTCATGTTGCTGCCTCAGGGGAACGTAAGAGGCCTTGTCTTTCTTCGGAGCAGCCAAGAAGAATAGGTGTGCCAGAAGGGTTGAGGTTGGACCCTCGCTACTTAGGACTTCGGGTTTGAGTGCGATGTCACGACATCGTCCTAAGGTTTGTCCCAATCTTCTCTCCTTATTGTATTTTTTTCTTCACTTCCTTAAGTATTGCGCAGCTCGTGTCCCTGATTGACGAGGTGCTTGGTGATTGCAAGTTGGGGGTAATTAAGGGTGCTCATTTCTCCATTGTTTCCCAATCGGAGGCTCAAGTTAACAAACTCGAGAGGGACCTCGGGAAGACGTCGAGCTCCTTGCTCAAGGAGAAAAAGGCTAGGAAGGCCAAAGCAAGGGAGTTGCGCCATCTACAATGCCAGATGCAAACCGCAGAAGGTTTGTTGGGTCGTGAGGTCCCAAAGGTAGAACTGAGTAAGGGGTTTTTGACCATACCCTTCCACAGTCCTCAGACAACTCAGTGAAGCACAATTGCGAAGGTATCCAGCGCAGCGAGTCGGGTGAAGTGATGTCTTTGCATTTTACATGTTTTAGGAAGTCATTTATCATCATTTTAGGTTCATTTAGTTGTAGATATGTCTCATTCATTGGCTTTATTAGTAAGTTTGCATTTTGAGGTAGTTCGGCATTACCATTCGCATACATGTGCATTTTGAAGATGTTTCAGGTACTTAGGGAATTTTTTTGGAACATCATGGCAAATTTGGAGAAGGAAAAGGAAGAACCAACCTAAGTGCTGACCTCGACTAGGACCCGAGCTGCACTCGAGGTGAACTCGACATGGCCAAGTATCAGAATCGACCAAGACCCAAGCTGAAGTCGACCTGGCCAAAGTACCAGACTCGACCTAGACCTCGAGCTGGGCTCGACATGAACTCGACCTGGCCAAGTACCAGACTCGACCAGGACCTCGAGCTGGGCTCAACATGAACTCGGCCAAGAAACGACCCTAGCTTGACAATGCAATGACCTAACTCGACCACTCGATCACGACTCGATCTCACCCCAAAGCCGACTCGATCACCTGGACAAACCGACTCGTCTTAACTCGACCTCAACTCAACATGCTCGAACCACACTTCTTCACATATCAAGCTGAACCATATTAATTTTAATCATTTTTCTTTTAGTGATTTAGTGTTTTCCTAAACCACTATATAGGCTCTAAACACGCCTCCATTTGAACTTATGCTTTATTTTATATTCTTCTTTTAGGTTTATCTCTCTGTTTTTACCTTTGAGTGTTTTTGTATGATCAAACCAATATCTTTCATTAAATCAAGTTTTTGTTTATGATTTCTTCTAATTTATGTTTGTTTTAGATGAAGGCTCACGAATATCTGGTGCATCTTGATCTTACTTTCCATTTACTTGTTTTGATCATTGTTTTTCTAGGTTTTGTTCTTGCTGTTTTCTGGGTTTTTGTTCTTGCAGTTTTTGATCATTATTTTCGGGGTTTCTGATCGTCATGTTCTTATTGTTCTTTAGATTTTGAATTTTTATCTCGATGATTTTCTTTGTAGTTTTGTTTTCTGGGTTTTCTAATTTCGTGGTCATAATGGGTAGTGAGTAGTTTCCCAAGTTTCTGAGGATGAGGTAGATTGGTGCTGAATCCTTGATTCTCCTAGATGTTTAAGCTTGGTTGTTCATTTATCCATTATGTTTCCTTTTTTTTAATGCTTGTTTCCTCTGATCAATTGAAATATGATCTTAGGCATTTCCACACCCAAAAGGTGTCAGATGTAATGTATGAACCAAGTGATTTCAGAGATTTACATTCCTAACCCAAGAGATTGGTTGTTTAGAGTGTTTATTGACTTGAACAGATTGTTTCTTCATGCCTGCTAGGTAGTGTTCCGTTAATGAGAGTTAGGTCTGGATATTTTTTAGTTTGAGATTATCTGTCAAGAGAATGAATTTGATTGTTTATGAATCTGTTGTGTAGGGATTAGCTCTTTCTTGAGGTATGTTAAGAATCTAGGTAGATCAAGAAGGATTGCTGATCAATTACCCCTATCCCCATGAACTGTTTTTTAATTGCATTTTAGCACCATTTTCTATTTTAATGTCAGGTTACTTGCTGTTTAATCTTTAGCTTTTGATTAATGCATTATAGTTCTGATGTCCTAAGTTTTTACTTCCAGTTTGTTCTGTTTGTTTAGGACTATTACTTAACCATTTTTATTTACTTTGCTTGAATTAGTAACTCTTATTGCATCTAGAGTGGTTAATAACTTCACCTAATTGGATTGAAACCTATTAAACTAGAATGACATGATAGTGTAATAAGAATTAAACAACTAGGAAAAATCCTACTATCATGAAGTCTGGGTTGATGGCACGGTGGCAGATTCTGGTGGTGTAGCGGGTGAGGAAGAGGTACTCACCTTGGATGATGAATGAGGTTGATGTCTTATTTGGGACTTTAAGTTTTTATGTCAGTTTGTTCTGGATCCTTTTCCGCTTAGCGTCTTTGTACTTTTGACCACTTTGCTATCTCTTGATTAATAAAGTGCGTTTTTGTATTTTACGAGTAATGTTATAGAATTAGAGTTAAGGTTACAAGAAGTCACTTCGTTCCTTGTCCTCTGATGATCATTTTGTGTGCGATTTTTTTTCGAATAATCGATTTTCTGTGTTTTAAGGACTTACGTACTTTGTTTTCTTTGTTTTCAGGTAGTTACAACTCTAATGCCAGTGTATAAACCTGAGAAGCAGAGGCCCAACTGAATTACTTCCACTCGGTGATGATATTCGAGCTCTTTAACGGGAACATTCTTGAGCTAGAAGGGAACAAGAACGTTTAGAGCACTTGAGGCAGTTAGATTTACAAATGGAGTATAATAACAACAATGTACCTCCTGGTGGGCGACCTATTGCTGCTCGAGATGCACAAAACATACATACTCAATGCCATGGGATTGCTCCACCAGCTGTGAACAACAACAATTTTGAAATCAAGCACAGCTTGATAGCGATGGTTCAGGAAAACAAGTTTCACCGGCTGCCAATGGAGGACCCTCTAGATCCTCTTGACGAGTTTGATAGACTCTGTAGTCTTACCAAGATAAATGGAGTGAGTGAGGACGTTTCAAACTCCGGCTTTTCCCTTTCTCTCTAGGGGATAAAGCGCACCTACTTGAATGACTGCAAGAAGGCTTTTGTTTCCAAATTCTTCTCTACATCACGGACAACAAGGTTGAGGAACGATTTCTCTGGTTTTGCACAAAAGATTGCCGAGTCATTCTGTGAAGCTTGGGAGAGGTTCAAGGGGTATACCCTACAATGTCCCCATCATGGTTTCAGCAAAGAGTCACTTCTTAGTACTCTCTATAGAGGAACCCTGCACAAGATCAGGATGCTCCTAGACACAGCCAGCAATGGAAAATTTCTAAACAAGAACGCCGAAGAAGGATGAGAACTTGTTGAAAATCTGGCACAGTCTGATGGGATATATTCTAAAGACTATGATAGGACTCCAAGGGGTAGCAATGATTCTGATGACAAAACTCGGAGAGACATAAAGGCTCTCAATGACAAACTGGATAAGCTCCTTCTTGGACAACAGCAACATGTTCACTTATTCAGTGAGGAAGAGCAGGTTCACTCCAAGCTGGGGAGACTGACCAACATGAGGAGGTTAGCTATGTTCATAATCAAGGTGTATATAGTAAGGGATTCGTAAACTACTTGAATAACCCTGGTATCTCATACCGTAGCAACAACGTAGCCAACCTTCAGGATCAAATTTATCAACCACCACAGCAGAAAAATATCCAGTCATTCATCAATTATGCTCAGAATTGTGGTTTTGTTCCCAAGCAGCAATCACAAGGTGGTTTTTAGCAACAACCATATGGTGGTTGTCAGCAGCAACCACAAGTTGGTGCTCTTTCTGGTTTCGCACCTCAATAACCACCACCACAACAATTTAATGTGGACACTTTGCAGCATCAACTTCTTCAAGGTCAAACGAATGGTGCGATGGAAACATCTAAGAAGCTTGGTGAACTCAACACCAATATGGACTCCTCATTCAATTCCATCTATGCAAGGATTGAATTTTTGAACTCGAGGGTTACTTCTTTGGAAAGAAAGTCTGCTTCCACCTCTGTTTCTGCTCCAACCACAAATGGCCAACTTCCGGGAAAGGTAATCCAGAACCCAAAGGAGTATGCACATGTCAATGCCATCTTCTTGGAGCGTACTGATGTATTGCGTTTTTATCCACTTTAGGCATCAATTTAGTTCTTGTTTTGATTAGCTTCATTTTCATTTAGAATAGTTTAGGTTGCATTTTGCATTCTTTTGCATATTTTAGGTACCTAAGGAAGATGGAGCTTAACCGAGTCAAAACCGGGAGAAAAGAAGTCAAAAAGAATCTTAAGAAGTCAAACCGAATGTCATACCAGCCACCTGTATCGGTCAAACCGGCCGGTACCGGTCAAGAGGAACAAGGCCGGTACTTTCCAACCGATACACCCGTACCGGTTGGGATGTATCAGTTGGAACCAACCGGTACCATTTATGCTTGAGGAGTACCGGGCATATCGCAACCGGTACACCTGGCCCGGTACAGTTGTACCGATCAACATGTATCGGCTGAGAAGACCCGGTACCGATAATGGCCAGCCGTACCGGTTGTACCGGCCGATATCGGTTACTAAAAAGAAAAAAAAATGTATCTTGTTTTAAAACACTAAGGAGAAAAACCTAAGAGGCATTCTAGTTTTTCTTAGAACTTCTCTGTAAAACCTTTTTCTATCTCTCTATCAATTTGATTTTCATTATTCATTTTTCTTATCTAAATTCTTGTTATTCGGTTTCTACCATGGGAAAACATAATTCTAAT
>OVBE01009835.1:0-15624 GCA_900406425.1 Iberis pinnata
AAACAATATTGGCGATCTCTTCTTCCTCTCTTATACAACTGTAATTTTCTTTCGTGTAACGCAAAAGATTGAAAATTAGAGCTTTGAAGTTATAGATTAAGATATCTATGTATAAATATATTTATATCCAGATATGCATGTGTATTATGTTGGTATTATAAATCTGATTTTTTTCGAGACAAATTTAAAGTTATTTGAAAAAGAGAAAATAAAAATCTTAATTACCATCCACTAAAGTATATATAAATAATGTGTTAGTCATTTTTTTCTAAAAAATTATCATAATTTTAACTTTATTAATTAGTAACGTAAATATTAAGAACAATACAAAAGAGAACGCTTATAGAATAGAAAGCTTGAATTATGCATTCTCATGTTCTTCGCCAACATATATCAACAACACCGTTTGCTTTTCTTAACACCCAAATAGTCTGATCGCATCAAAACGCATTATCTAGTGTAACATGTTTGTGTGATCGCATCGATATTAAAACTACATAGTTTATCAATATAAGTGTTGTCACCAAATAAACCAAATAAGTAATGATTTTACAACAAAAAAATAACTTCTTGGTTTGGTATGTATGTAGTTAATGAAGGCAAAAAAGAAAATAATTAGTGTAAAATTTTGGTATAATCTATTAATTCCACAAATGTTTAAAATAATAAATAAGCAAATGAATAAATATAGTATTATGTATTTTTCTAGGTTATCATAGATAAAAAGATCACGGCTATCCCAAGATTATAATACGAGGTGAAATTTTTTTGGATTTTGCATGTGGTAAATAAAGTGCGGACATGTTGAAATATCCATGTAATCAATATTCTCTAGCCAAATTCAAATCGAAGGAAGATACTGAAAGTGATTTATTGTGTTGCGGATTTTTAAATTCTTACACGAGTTGGGTACTATATGGAGAGGAAAATGAGGTCACGAGGAATACAACAGAAATACCATTTGTCATTAACTCTGATTCAATTGATTCATATTCAACTAATAACCTCTTGAATGACATTTATCCTGAGGTCACATATACATATGCTGGATTTGGATCTATTGAGAAACCTATGGACACATAAATACCATCAACTTCAGTTAGAAATGGAAACAATAGCGGAGGCGTAGTAGGTTTTGATGAGTTGATAGCTGATTTCAACCAAGAGTTTTATGTTGGATGCACAAAGTTCACAAAGTTATCCTTCATACTGAAGTTATATCATATCAAATGCATATGCGAGATAAGTGACAAAGGGATATCTATGATGCTTGATTTGATCAAAGAAGCATTGACACATGCAAAGTTACCAAATTCATTTAATGATATGAAAAAAGTTATTCGCAAACTTGGTTTAATGTATGAACCAGTTTATGCATGTCCAAATGATTGCATGTTATATTGAGGAGAAGATGCAGATAGGGAAGTTTGCAAAATGTGTGATTTATCTAGATGGAAAGTAAACAAGAATACTACTGAAAGTGAGACGAATGGAAAGAAAAAAAAAGTAGCCTGCAAAAATTTTGCGCTATATTCCTTTGAAACCCCACTTGCAACGTCTATTTATGTCATCAAAAACTTCTACGCATATGAGATGGCATGCAAATCCTAATAACATCGAAAGTAAATTTTTAATTAAAATTTGCAGTTGATTTTTAGTATATTTTATTTTTAATTATTAACTAAGATAGTTTAAAATTTAGAAGAAGAAAAAAATTAAGATAGTCTAAAACTTATTTAAATTATGATAATACTCTAAAATATGTTGGAAGAATAATATATATATAGTTCATTAATAATATACATTTTTATATTTTCATACTTACTTAAAAAATGTTAAATATATAATTATTTTTTTATATTTTATAGTTAGTTAGTTTATTCTTTTGTAAAATCTAACTTTTTCACAATATTTTTCTTTTTGCTTATCTTTCTTAATCTTCACTATTTTTATATTTATTTATATAACTAATTTATAAAAAATTTCATAATATATGAAAAGTAAAAACAACGAAATAAAAAAAATTCTAAAATTGTTTGATATGTGTTATGATATGAGTTATTTTTGACATATATCCTAATCTTGTAATTTTTATATGTATAACTTTTATGTTAAACATGTTATGGTTTTTATAATAGTATACTAGATGATATCTTGAATTATGCACATTACTTTAAAAAAAATTAAAATATAGTTTTAGATTATGATGACATAAAAATTATACTATAAAATATGAACTTTAGTTATGTCTACAAATTAACGTAAATAATAATTATATATAAATATTAAAATAGAATTGTAATAATGCATTGCTACTCATTGTATACTATAATAAAAATATTAATATATTTTTGTTAAAAATATGATTATACATAAAAAATAGAAAGGGTAAATGAATTATTCATAATATTTATGTTTTTACTATATGATAACAAATATATAAAAATAAATAAATTAAATATTGAATTAATTAGTACTAATTTTTATATCTATATCATTTAAAATTATATGTTATTTAATTTGGTAATTGTTATTGAAGTTGATTTAACTTATTTATGAAATTAATTATATATACATAACAGTAAATTTGTTTTGTTATATGGAATATATGGATCCATGTGTAATATCTAAAAGGACAAAAATGAACATCAAGGGAAAAAACATGTTTAAATCTTCAATTTTTTAAGAAACGCAGATTAATTCTTCAAGTTTGTACTTAACAAAATAATTTTCCAACGTGAGTTGATTTGCTAAATTAGTGACAAAGTTTAGTTAATATTTAAATTTTTAAACAGAACGCTTAACTAAACGTTAAGTGAGGTTAGTAACCAATTTAAAAGAAAAATTATTGTAATCCTAGAATAAAAAACCCAAAATTTTACGATCTTAATCCTTAAATTGAGACATGAAGAAGAAGATGAGGGGAATACGCTATTGAAAAAAAAAATTTCATGAAAAGGAAGATGATAAACATCAAGCAATACCGAAATGAAGTCGGAGAGGTGGATCAAAGTTCTGAAATAAATCAGATTGTAAGTGGATTTTCAATCGATTCTCTCTTAAATTTATGCATAATGAACTTTAACTTATTGCTAATAATTGATGTGATGTCATTGTTTGTTGTGGTATTTCCACTAAAACTGTTAGTTATGATTTTTGAATCAGTTGTGTGTTATAGGATGATCTCTTGTTTAAATGGGTAGAAGATGCTTTATTTGAAGAGGTAATCAATATGAAACAAACAAATAATCAAAAAAGTGGAATTGGATATTGAGAATGGAAAGGTGGTAGCTCCAAACTTGCAGGAACAAATTGTAGCTTGCAAAAGTGATATAAGCTACTCAAAGATGAAGATCATTGTGCTCATTATTTGTGTTTTGATGTTCATAGCATTTGTCACATATCACATTGTATTAGTTAATGGTGTAAAAGTAAAGTTTGTTTATGATGAGTAGATGAGTAGATGAGTAATGGTCTTTTGTATTTTTTTATGGATTGCTTCTTATATTTGATTGTTGACATGAGTAATGGATATGCCTTGAAGGCACTTTGACAAAAAGTGATTTTCAGGGACTTGGTATTGTTGTTTCGATGTTACTCACGTCACGAAGGTCACTAGCCCATAAGAAATTGACAAAAAATGTTATGCTAGATACTCATGTCAACGAAAGTCACAACTATTATATTTAGATTATTCTATAATATCTCATGCTTCAACATGAATCACCTAACATCCAAAAAGTAACAAACATCATAAAGAATTCTTATACATTCTTAACCTAAGAGGAGAAGCCAAATCCTTGTGATAATGGTTCTTGTGATGATGGTTCTTGTGATGATGCTCCTTCTCATGCTCTTGTTGATGCTTCCTGCCTTTAATTTAGAACATGTTCTCTTGTTACAACATAATCAAAATCCTAACAAAATGTTTATTTTTGTAAGTTAGACCTTTCTTGGACGACCCCTTGGCCTTTTTGGTGGTGGAGCAGCAGCAGCATTGGAACATCTTGTTTTGTTGTGACCTTCTTTTCTGCAAATGGTACATCTTGGAACACGTCCATTACGTGTAAGCTTTCCTTTAGATGTAGACTCATAAGGACCTTTTTTCTAGCATAGCTATTAGGCCTACCTTTTATGTCTTAGAGGAGGTGGTCCCTAGTCTTGGCCACAATTCATTCTCTGAACTGGTCTAATACCCCTAGCATACAACTGCCTCCACTTTGTAGTCAAGTACTGATCAGGCACAAAACGATCAACTTGAAGTTTTGTTGTAGTTATGACACACATGGCATGCATACAAGGAATCCCATTAAGCTGCCAATAACTAGATCCACAAGTGTTGTTTTCCATATCAACAGAAAATGCATTCCCATGAAAATCTATCTCATGCATGTGCTCTGTGGTCATATACCTTTTGCATTCCTTAGATTTTTATCTATTTGACTCAACCTTTGCATCAGTCTTTGGAGTGAACTTCTTCTTCCACCGATTAGATATTATTGCTCTCTTTGTATTTCTCTCCATACATTTTCTCCTAATTTCTTCAAGCATGTCCAACAATGGTTTCCTTCTTGACTCCCTTACATTCCAGTTGAAAGATTCTGACATATTGTTTAGGTTGTCATTGCAACATGATTTAAGCTTAAAGAATGCTCGACTCCATACTTTAGGGACTGTTTGTTGTAGAAATTCAAATGATGTGTAGTTGTATTTCTCCATTGTTTCTAGGTTTTATTCAAATTCGGCAACAGTATAGCTCCTTGCTATTTTCTAAAACAATCTCTCCAGCTCTATGTCTTTATTATTCTTATTCTAGTTAACAAGGATGTGTCTTGCACACATCCTATTTTCAGCCTTAGAAAGCTCTATATGAATAACATTCATCAATCCATGTGTACGCACGAAAATAACATGACTTAATCAAATTACAGAGATTTATAGATAAAAAACCAGCAAGTGATATCGTGTAGATCATTTATCAAAGACACTTAGTCACTTACACATATAAATGACATCGTACATGTTTCTAATAAAAAGCAGACAAGTGATAAGTAATGATAAAACCATCATCGTACATCTTTTACATTGGAAGATTCTATGCCACGTTGAGTAATTTATTTTCTTATTAGTTTTGTAGATCTATATAACTATTTCTACATAATTAGTAATATGAATAAATTGTCCATATATTAATAATAATAAAAAAATTAACAAAGACAAAAAAATGAATGCCAAAACAAATGAAGATACATACATTTTGCTTATTAGATATGATTGTGATGTCCACTCCCTCGTTAAGTGCCAAGTCTTGTTTCATGAGTTGCACAAACCATAACCATTTGTCTTCACTTTACACTTCAACCACTACCCAAGAAATAGGAAATATCCTATTGTCAACATCTCTTCATGTTGCAGCAAGCAACTGACCCTTAATATCTCATTTCAAAAAACCAGTATCTAGTCCAATGATTGGTCTACATGAGTTAGTCCATGATTCTTTCAAAGCTTCAAAACAAATGTATAGCCGAATGAACCTTTGTCTACTTTCAAGAACTGGTCCAAGTATAGTTTTCTTTTAGTAACTTTCTAGCTCTTCTACATTGATGCACACTAACATGGAGATTGTACTCCTCTTAATTTCATCTACCATCTCTGGAGTTGTGATTTTAGGATTGAGTCTAAGCCTATCCTCATATAGTTGAGCTACTGTACCACTTTGCAGAAGCTTAGTGTAACCAGATCTAATGCAAGTATGCTCTTCAAAGTACACTTTTATCATCAACTTATTTCTAGCCCTCTCATACGAGCAATACACTCTCCATGGACACATTCTCTTTTCATCATTACACTTAGCTCCAAGATGATAACATGAAGACTTGTACATCTTGATATTATATTGTGTCTTCAAAGAGTATTTTAGAATTTCATATTTGAAATCATCTGCACTTGAAAAAGTCTTCCCCAAAGCTAATATCTCTTCACGTAAACCATAAGTACCCATAGGTACACCATTAACATCATCACCATCTTCATCTGATAATGGATCAGGTATCACCTCACCATTCCACGTATCAGTCCCACTGTCATAATCCATATCAGGATCATCACCATCCATCTCATCAATACCAATATCTCATAAAACTTCTTCTAGATTATCAACAATTTGAACTTCAATAAATTGTTTTACATGTAATTGATTTTCTACTGATTTTGGATCATTATTTTCACATAACACTTCACAATCATCACCATCAACCCCTAAATTACCATATGACGCATTACCATTTGCTTCATGACATCTGATTCACTACTCTCTAATTCATTCATGTCATCTTCATGTGAATTTTGAGATAAACTACCCAATAAATAAAAAATATATTGTCACTAATTCACTAGACGAATGTATTAATATTAAATTAACAAGTCACTAAATTTCAGAAGTGTACCAGAGCTTTCTAGTCGATGGTGGTTCAGTCGATGGAGCTTTACTCGTCGGAGCTTCAGTTGTTGGAGCTTCAGTAGCCGGATAATCACTCGTCGGAGCTTCATATTCTCTGATTGGATGCCACAAGGAATCTCGGTTGTAGAGATTCACTCGGTAGAGGTTGTAAAGATGGTGAAACAACATTCTGCAGGGATGGTGCAATCGATTGAAAGGCTCGCCGGCGATATTGAATTTTAGGTCTCAGACCAAAGTTCATCTTCATATAAAAAATTTGGGCCTTTTTCAGGTTACAGTAACTTTTCTTTTTGATTTTTTTGCTAATCTTATTTAACGTTATATAATTTTCTGTTAAAAGTTTAAACGTTGATTAAACTTAGTCAACAATTTATCAAGTCAACCTATTGTTGGGAAATTATTTTGTTAAGTGAAAATTTGGGGGATTAATTTGCGTGTCTTTAAATTGGGGATTTAAATGTGCGTTTTTCATGTTATTTAATAATAATAAAAAGAGGACCACCAAAGATTATGAATCTGACATGAAAAGAGGCTATAGAATTGTTCACTGCAACTTATGCATTAATTATAAGTTGGAAACACCAGTACGATTCTGATCGTACCTTCAGAGGAGGTACAAAATTATCATGTTGCATGCTTTATTGACTGATCTTGAAATAAATAAGATATAACTAGCGGATTGAGATGAATATTAGAGTTATATGATAAAACAACATAAATAATGGGGCTTTATGGTATTAGAAAGTAGGGCTGGGAAAATTATCTGTCATATCCGATCCAATTCTATATTTGCCTCAATCTAAACCAAAAAGTCTGGATATTCGTAGCTATTTAAAGCAAAGCAAATACTAAAATTAATTATCCGTATAAAATAAAGCAATTAGAAAATACTAAATTTCAAAAGACCGGATATCCGATTCGCTCTTTATATTACATATATACTACATATATACATATTACACCATATAGATTTATATGTTTCATATACTCAATTAATAGAAAACTTAAAAGGAAATACAGAAATAGAAATAAAATATGTAAAAGTTCATACGAACTAATAAATAATAATGTGGAAATGATTAAATGGTTTACATTACAGTGGAAGAGATTTTCTTCGTGTCATTTACTATTTACAAAAATAAAACAATTGTTTTTCAATATGTGCGTCTAACTTTTGACATTTTGTTTAATATTTTATCTAAAAGCTAGTTAATTTTATTATTTATTACTTAATGAATAATTTTAACATATATAAATTAGATTTTTATATATATTATTAATATTTTTGGATATTTGTTGAATTGAAATGAGAAAACCAGATATCCATAATTATCCGAAAATATATGTAAAATTTCAAGATATCCATGTTTTTTAGGAGCAAAGAAAATCGCTAAATTAGATATCCGTAAAAAACAAAGTAAATAACAAATATTAAATTTTTAATATTGATCCCCTAAATGCCAGACCTATTAGAAAGGATATATTCCCACTTCATGTGAAACTATTTAGTCTAATATGGGTTATGAAAGCTAAAAGGATTGACTTCACTAGACCCCCTCAACTATATGCATTCAAACTATTTCCCCCTCGATTTTGTAGCTCTTTAAAAAAACTCATGAACATGTATACCTCTTTACCCAACCCCCCCCCCCCCANCCAACCCCCCCCCCAATTGATCAATCTCATCACTAAACCCCCAGACAATTAGTAAGCTTAATTTGTGATTCTAAATTAATAAAATGCGATAGGAAATCGCGATTGAGACTTAATTAAAACTAACCGATTACCAAATAAGTTACCCAAACCCAATGTTAACTTTATTTTTAACTTGATCCCATTTTAACTTTAACCATAAACTTTCTTTTTCTTGTTTTTTTTCTCGGATTAAATTAAAAATAGCGATTATATCGGGTTGTGATAACTTATTTAGTAACCGGATTAGTTCTAATTAAGTCTCAATCATGATTTCTTATCGCATATTGTTCATTTAGAATCTCAATTAAGTTTATTAATCGCACGGGGGATTAGTGATGAGATCGATTAATTCAGGGGGTCGGGTAAATACATATACATGTTCACTGAATTTTCTAAAGAGGTACAAAGTTTAGGTGGAAATAGTTTGGATGCATATAGTTGGGGAGGGGTCTAGTGAAGTCAACCCAGACTAAAATCCAGAAAGAACTACATTGTATAATATTTATCATGGATTCTAAAGAAATTATTAACATGGTGGAGACACCGTCGTTGTGGCCCGCTTTTGCATAAAAATTAGTGCTCCCTAAAGAATTCGTAAGTTTCATGTGAATCAAAACATGAGACATAACAAAAAAAAAGACTTACTGACAAAGACATCTTTGTAAAAGAGAGGCAGCTATGCTTAGATTGATATTACTTGTCTACATGGAATATGGATGTCATTTCTCCTTTTCTCGATGAGCAAGTTCTGTTACAATTAAGGGCAAGGGTAGTAGATAACATTACAGGAGCTCAATATCTTTTATCATGGAGTGGCTCCTCTAATGATGAATTTAATGTGAAATTTGCTTATGCTTCCTTGACAGGAAATCATTCTCCTAGACAAGATATGAGAAAGTTGTTTGGCCGGATATGGTTTGTGGTGGCTACTGAGAGAGCTAAAACGTCTATGTGGTTGAGTGTTCATCAAAGGCTTATGACTAACGTTGAACGTAAGAGACAAAGACTATTTAATACATTGATATGTGGTGTTTGCAAAGCCGATGATGAATCGATCCTACATATTATGAGGGACTGCCCATCGATCAGAGGTATTTGGGAGAGGGTGATCCCACATGAGAGACGTTGAAGTTTTTTCGAAGAATGTTTCTTAAACTGGATTTTTTAAAAATCTAGGGATGCATTCGCTGGTCCAGGGAGTTATGTGGTCAACAATTTTTGCTATGATTGTATGGTGGAGCTGGAAATGGAGGTGTAAGAATGTCTTTGGTGAGATTGCACGATTTAGGGACCAAACTCGCTTCGTACTTGATGTAGCCAAAGAAGTGTGGAACAGTCATATACAGATTCGTGATAATCATGATTTGGGAGCTGTTGAGACTCGATTACTTGGCTGGAAATTATCGACAACAAGCTGGTTTAAATTGAATACTGATGGTGCGTCCCATGGGAACCCAGGTCCAATATTAGCTAGGGGTGTGGTTAGAGATGATGCAGGGAATTGGTTGTGCGGGATTTGCGTTACATATAGGCTACTACACGGTACCTTTAGCAGAGTTATGGGGAGTATACTATGGCTTATATGTTGCTTGGAAATATGGGGTGCGAAGATTAGAGTTGGAAGTTGATTCCAAAATGGCTGTGAGTTTTCTCAAAGATGGCATAGGAGATTCACATCCATTATCTTTCCTAGTACGTTTGTGCTACGACTTTTTATAAAAGGACTGGACAGTTCATATCTCACACGCAGTGGCGGATCTAGAAATAAATTTAATTGGGGGCAAACTGTTTTTTTTCTCTTATAAATTTTATATATATATATATATATATATATATATATATATATATTTTTTATAATTGTACCACAATATATGCATAAAGTAGAAATAATAAGTTTGTAAATAAAGAAACATAATTTAATAGTTTTTAGCAATTAAAATATAAATCAAGCGTATGGTTTAATCATTCATATAGAACACTATTCTCATATGAAAATATTATACTAATACGTAGAATCTTTTAAAATAATAAACACATATTAAAAAGATGACGATTTAACATAGATGACAAAATGGTTTGCATACAATATTATAATTTTTTAGTAATAAAATTAATTAAATAAAGCTAGTTGGAAAATGGTATGAATGTAAAGGATTTGTTGATATAAACGGAAAATAGATATAAGATACTGTCAAAATAAAAAGAATAAAAAAAAAGCAAATGGGACAAAACTATAATCGAGCATTAAAACTAGGATATTTGACTAAAGATCTAACAAAATTACTATTGTCAACCAAACTTTACATATGAAAGTATACAAGATTTATAAAGTTTAACCAGGGGCACTTGCCCCCCTTTCTACTAAAGTACATTCGTCTATGCTCACACGGGTATAGAGAAGCTAACTGTTTGGCATATGGTTTGACAAACTATGCGTTTTCTTCGCTTTTTGGTTTTTATTTTCTTTGTAACAGTTCTTCTTTTGTTGATCTTTTACTATAAGATGATATTCATGGGCGAGTGTGTCCGAGACAAGTTCGGTTAATTTTTCTTTTGTTTTATCAAATAAATGAGAGTTTTACTCCATGTTTCACAAAAAAAAAAATTTACTTGTCTACATTGGTTTATAAATTCAAACAATATTTCTATTTAGTTAATTAATATAATATGGTGAGAAAAAGAAACTATTTGGTGCGGATATTCAACTAATAAACAATGCAAAGGAGGCTTAAATAGAGGGGCGGGGAGTGCGATCGCCCCAAGACCCCGATCCGTGTTGTATTGATTTAGAAGTCCATTTTTTAAAAATTTTTGAAAATTTAGATATATAATTTTTATGAATACATATATTTTAAGGTTTTAGAATAAATTTTACGATTGAAATAATACATAAATGTTTAATAGTGTTATTTCATTTGTTTTTATATATATTAATTATAAAAGACCTAAAAATTATGTTTTACCTAGTGATCCATAATATTTTTGAGTCGTTCCAGTTTACATGTAAGAGACTTTCAAGGTTCATAGTTTCTTTACACTTTCTTTATTAGTTGGTATTCTAATTTAATGGTTAAAAAAGCGGGAAAGAATACAAACGAGCGTAAGCCAAATTTTTGTATTACAACAAATTAAACACTTAAGGAGTCAGAAAATGAACCAAAATCAGAGTATTAACAAGATTTTTCAATTTGGCATTTAAGCCAAACCAACCAATAACCAATCCAACACAAGGCCGGAGACTTCATGAGGCTCGAAGCACGTCCGGATGTTCTAATAATCAACTCAACTTTTTTAATACTAATACAACCCCAAAAAAATCTATGTTGGAAAAATCAACAAAAAAGTGACTTTTAAATACCCAACAAACAAAAAGCATTGTCTTTGTTTCCCACTTCGTTGTTTATTTAATTAAAACCGTAATATACCAAAATCAGCTCCAAAGCAAAGACAATCATGATGATGAGTTTTTTTCCATAAAGAAATTCAAAAGAAGTGAGAAAGATTATAATTGGCACACTACCAAAGTCCATAGGGTCGTTTCTTATAAGATTAGTTTATTCATTAACCAAAAAGGATGTACTAGTATAACACATATGTCTTCATACATATATATAATCCATTTGTTAATTATAAAATCTATCACCTTGCATTTTTCTCACTTATAAAATTACGTTTCTTTTCAACTTATGTGTTATAGTAAATAATTGCTGAGAATTGGCAACATTTATGTAGAAATTTAACAGACACGAAAGCACATACTTGAACATATGAAAAAGGATTTATAATAAATCATAAAGACAAAACATAAAGCTATTTTCTATTATGTGTTTTGATAAAACGTACTTGTATCCATTGCTTTTGTTGAATATACGATTCATCCCTTCTGCTTCATTCTCCAAGTTTTTACAATTCAATTATTTTGAAAATATGTATAAGCGAGTAATAAAACTTATTATTGGCTAAACAAAAAGAAACTTATTATTGTAAATGAAAATTGTGACATCTAAAGAAATTTGGATGCATACACTAGCCAGCTAGTTGCTCTATCTTTGCTTAACGTAAAAGGAACGGCTACATAAAGACATAAAAAAACGCCCCCATACAATGATTGAGATGTTTCCGCGGTTCCTTTCCTCTCTATATTTTAAATTTTTTCCTTCTAAATTTCTTAGGATATCTCCAAGAAAAATACCTCGAACCCTCAAATTTAAAGTATCATTTATTTCAAAAGATACTTCAAAACCTCAAATTTTAAGATATTAGAATAGTGATACCTCAAATTCTAGGTATCACTATTCCAATTTTTTTTTACATTTTTAGTTTCTATATGTATTTATTATTCTTAAATAATAATTTTAAGTTTTATTTTAATTATTTTAGTGATAATATATTTTTTATGTTTTCCTTGAAATGTATATTAATTTTTTACATATTATGTTTATAAACATACAAATAAATTTGTAATATTAAAATAGAAAAAATATCATTTACTACTAAAAATTATTTTATAAAATAAAAATATAAGATAACTTTAGTACAAAAGAGAACAATGCAACAAAATAAAATTACATAACACAAAAATATTACAATAACAAAATAAAATTACGATATAGAATCATATAAAACCACCACCAAGATAATCATAATATTGTTTGAAAGAGTTTGGTGTGACCCAAGGCGAAGGTTGCGATTGCTCATTATTATTATTATTATTATTATTTTGTATGATTTTTCTTGCTCAAAACAATAAACATACGAGCATTACTATTACTAATAGACTAAATTTGTTAACATTATATTATTTTCCTCGCAATTCTTTTAGCGCAAGTTTTTTTGCTTGATTTTGCAAACGTAATTGAGCTATATGATAATTTTTGTTCTTAGTTATCAAACTTTCATTTAAAAATTCAAGAATTTTTTATTTGATGAAACCAATGATTCAACAGTTGATTATTAATAATTATGTAATATCTTATTAATAAATATTGTATTTAATAATTAAAAGATGAATCTTTTATATTTATTTATAAGTTGTATGATGTTATGTAATGGTGAATAAAAATATATGCAATATTGCACGACACACATTTTTGATACCTCAAATTTGAGATATTGTCTTTGAATTTAACATATGATACCTCAAATTTGAAGTACATGATACCTCAAATATGAGGTATTGATATTGCCTTTGGAGATGCCTTTATAAAAGCTAAATTATTGATTTTTCATGACTTGCAGGACTTTAACAAATCTTAGACCAATTTTCTACTCGGATTATATGATCGTCTCTTTTGTTTTCAGTTGTAGGATATGATCTGCGCCCAGCCCCAATGGATAAAGACCATCCCAAAAGCCCATCTAGAAGGCGACGATGGATGATGCACCAACAATGACAAGAAAAAGCTCATGACGAGGAAGAAAGCTCTTAGCAAAAGCTCATGACGAACGCACAAAGCTCCTGACAACCCCTTTAAGAAGAGGACCTATGGTCTAGCTCACTTTATCTCAGAATGAGCTCCTCGCCTAACTCACCTCGTCGCAAGGCCAATAGACCAAACTGATTCACGACCCAAGCTTTCTCTCAAGCTCTCTCACGTGGACGAGGCGAGCTCAAGATCTCATTCAAGCTTTCTCATGTGGACGAGGCGACCTCAAGATCTCATTCAAGCTCTCAAGGTTTCTCTCAAGCTCTTTAAGGTGGTCGACGACCCAAAATTCCCAACTGCAAACCTGCAAAAGGCTAAGTAAAATTACAGGTTCATATATGAGGATTTAATAACATTTTTTGATCAGTTCAGGGACCAGGTCGACGAGCTCAAGCTCTCACCCATACGACTTGCCCAAATGAAGTAGAAAGAATAGTCGAGGCTAGACTCGCAAAAATAATAAGCCGAGCTCAAGCTCTCACAAAATAATATGGTCAATACCCACCTAGAAAAGCTGAGTCCAGAATCGTACCACCGGTAAGCCGAGCCCAGACTCGCACGTACTAGGAGAGACGAGCACTATCTTGCATGCTCGTCGATGACCTAGAATACTAGAGGGTAAGTCGAGGTTTATGCAACCTCGCACCTTCGCATTGTAAGAACGACGAACATAACAAGCCGAGCTCAGACTTGCACGTTCTAGGGAACAATGAACGGTATAAGTCAAGCCTAGAATCACATGCTCGTCGATTTCTAGAACACTTATAAGAGAAGGTTAACACAACCTCGCACCTTCGAGCATTCAACTTCACAAATACGAGTACATACTCGCACATACTCAAAACAACAAGCACCATAAGCCGAGCCCAGACTCGTATACTCACTGTCAACCTAGAACTCTGAGTGGACACGACGAGCATAATGTAAGCCGAGCCCAGACTTGCACAGAGTTCCATCGTCTCGCCGTATGAAAGCTAAGTTTACTTTTAAAGTTTAGCTTATGTTTCAGTTGATTACCACATCTTCCATTACACGATCACCTTGTCTACCATACTACACTTTAGCCGAGATCAAAACTCGGACATGTATAATATCCATGAAATCCGTAGGTCGAGCTCATATCTAAACATCGAACCTCGGTAGGTCGAACTAGACGTAAGCCAGGATAAAACCTCACGAGAACCGTAAGTCGAGTACCCGTATTAACTTTGTCTACCGATCTAGAATTTTAATATCGAGCTCACTACCTCGCATAAATTCTTGGTAGATCGAACGGGAATCACAAAGCAAGTTTAAAGCCAAGTTCACCTCGCATATGTTGCATATATAATAAAAAAATTCAGTCTTATTTCAAGTATCCTAATCCTACATGATTGCATTGTGCCTTGATCCAAGAGATCTGCCAAACTGAAGGGGAGTTACAACCTCGGCTTTCAGAAGCTCGAAGACTCGCCAAACTGAAAGGGAAAAATATGGGGAAAACCTGGAGATAGAGACAAAGCCTGAGCTCTCTGAACAATACCGCAAATACTATTCATGATATAAGATCAGACGAACTCAACTCTCAATCAAACTGGTTGACGACCCAAGCTTTCACTCAAGCTAGTAGACGACTTGAAGATTTCGCTCAAGCTGGTCGATGACCCGAGCTTTCACTCAAGCTGGTCGATGACTTGAAGATTTCACTCAAGCTGGTCGACGACCCGAGCTTTCACTTAAGCTGTCGACGACCTGAAGATTTCACTCAAGCTGGACGACGGCCCGAGCTTTCACTCAAGTTGGTCGACGACCTGAATATTTCACTCAAGCTGGTCAATGACCCTAGCTTTCACTCAAGTTGGTCGACGAACTGAAGATTTCACTGAAGTTTTCACTCAAGCTGGTCGACGACCCGAGATTTCACTCAAGTTGGTCGACGACCTGAAGATTTCACTCGAGTTGGTTGATGACCCAAGCTTTCACTTAAGTGATATACTTGTATTTTAACATATTTATAGCTTTGTTTTGCATTCATTTTAGGTAGATTCACTAGCATTTAGGCAC
>OVBE01009836.1:4788-15624 GCA_900406425.1 Iberis pinnata
ATTTCATACACACCATGTGTAGAGAGTAGTTACCCAAGTTTCTAAGGATGAGGTAGGTTAGAGTTGAACCCTTGTTCCTCCTAGGTTTCTAAGCTTGATTGTTCATAGATCATTTCTGTTTCAGTGTTCTTAATGCTTATTTCTTTATGATCAATTGAAATCTGAACCTAGGCATTTCAGCACCTAAAAAGTGTTTGATGAAATGCCTGATCATGTTGATTTCAGAGATTTACATACCTAGCCCAAGGAATTGGATGTCTAGGGTGTTTATTTACTTAGGTAGATTGATTCTTCATGCCTGCTAGGTAGAGTTCTATTAACGGTAGTTAGGTCTAGATACTACCTAGCTTGAGATCATCTGTCAAGGAATTGGATTTGGTTGTCTATGAATCTATCATCTAGGGATAACTCTTGTTTGAGGTATGTTAGACACCTAGGTAGTTCAGGGAGGAACACTAGTCAATTACCCCCATCTTTAGGAATTGTTTTCCCCTTGATTGCTTTTTATCCTCATTTTCCTCCCAGCTTTTACTGCACTTGTTGTTTTCCCTAGTTTTCACTTATGCATGCTAGTACCTATTTCCTGTTTATTTTTTGCATGTTTTGTTCGTTTATGACTTGTTAGACAACATCCCACTTTCTTATTTGACTTGAATTAGTAGAATCCATTTGCATCTAGACTGATTAATAACACACCTGACTGGATTGACACCTATCTATACTACAATGAGATGATAGTAGGATATAAATTGATTGACAACCCTGATTCACACGTAAAAATCTTGTTATCATCAGCGTTAGGCGCAAGTGGAGATTCCTTTGGCCTGATCAGTCGTTAGGGTTGCTCTTGGTGGATAGTTATTTTGAGGCGGGTCCAACGGCGGTTGAAAAAGAATGACGGAGGTGTTAGGCGCAATCTATCAAGATAGTTTGAAGGTGGCCGCCAGATGGTCTATGGGTGGCCAATCTCCGGTTAGTACTTTGCTCCAACAACGGAAGGTGGTGGTGCATGTAGAAGCGACTGCGACAACTCCTGTTTGTCCAAGACCTAACCTCCTTCCTTTGGATATGTGGGTTAGGATGTCAAGGGTTGGGCCAAAAATCTGTGTTTAGGGCTTCATTCTTTATCTTCTTTAAAAATTTGGATTTCTTTAGACTTTATAATTTGATTTTGCTTTTAGATAGTTTATCTTAGCTAATTTTTAGTTGGTGTAACTCTTTCATTATTAACGAAAAATTACATTTTATCCAAAAATCAATTTTGTTTTACTTTATGAGAATTCATTGTTTTACTTTATGAGAATTCATGTACGCTGGAGTATTTTTTGTTCTATTATTTTAATTAGTCTATGTTTTTATTTGAAAAATTAATTTTTGGTTATAAGATAAAAACTACCATAATAAAATAGTTATTAAATTTTTATTGTGCTTATGAAAAGTGAAAATTTGAAAGATTTAGGTTGTGATCAAGAAAACAAAATTATAGATTTATACTTCATAAAGATGGAAAGGAGAGTTTCTATGGAGGCAACTCCAAAGTTGTTCTTACGTTGTTGCTCAAACATTATATATATGGGTCGACAAATTTTTCACCCCTCTACTATTGCTATTCTTTACTTTTTCACCTGAAATTTTGGCCTCTCTATTTTACATCAAAAAAAATTACTTTTTAATATGCTCCACAAACTTTTAAAACCGTTTAATTTTAGCCATATTACAGTAAATCGAATTTACCCTAATTAATAAAAAAATTGCGATTTAATTAGTTTCGTTTGGGCTGAATCCGAGTTTCAAAAAATGTTCAATTTTGGATCCAACCGAAGAAATTTGACCCAGTTGATGAAATATTGACCCGATTTGGTTTTGGAAGCTCAAAATTTGACATCTAAATTATACCATAATCGAAATATCTAATCAAATTAGGTATAAACTTGGATATGGGCTAAATGTCAAACTTTGAAATTCTGAAACCAAATTAGTCAAAATTTCATTAATCGGATCAAATTTCCTTAATCGAGTCGAAAATTGGACATTTATTAAAACCCGGATTCAGCCCAAACACAATTAGCTAAAACGCAAATTTTCGGTTAATTAGGGAAAATCTGGTTTACTGTAAAATGAGTAATATTAAACGGTTTTAAAGTTGGTGGGGTATATTAAAGAGTAAACTTTTTCTTGATGTAAAATAGAGGGGACAAAAGTTCGGATGGAAAAGTGAGGAATATCAATAGTAGAGGGAGGGGGAATTTGTCGACCCATATATGATATGTCTTGATTTGAAAATTATAACATAGATGAGTTTGACACTTATTTGAGTTTATCTTTTTGGGCTTTAATATAACTGATAAACAAGAATTTGCAATCTTCTTATCTAATCAAGTAATCTAAAGATTACTAGTAAGTAAGATGTCAATCCAAATCGATAGCAATTAACACACTAAAACCTATGAGAATCATTTTAGTCTAAGAAAATAAGATTGGTTTGATTTTGAAACACTAAATCACGCATAAGTCCAAAAGTCAACAAGATTAAGCAAAGTCAACAAAATATTAAAGTGTAAACGAAGATTAAAAAGTCTAACCAAAGGGACAAAAGTTATTGACTTGGATGATCAAATGATATCTCATAGTGCTTAATACAATCATTGAATGCTAATCATTGTTCTAAGATTCTCTTAATTAGACTAATCCACTTTCCTAGCAATAATTTATTTCTTAATCATGCTACTAAAACAATCTTTTGGATCATTACACAATCAAAAAGCTTTAAAATTTAATCTATGATAAACCACTAGACTAACTAACACAATATCTTGGTTAGGCCTTCTTTAGCATTCAAAAGTTGGTTCAACCATTTCATCAAACACTATTTAGGCAATAAAACACCTATGATCTAGAAGTGAGTATCAAGACATATCCAGCATTAAGAACATCTAATGAATGCAGATTTAAGATAACTAAGCCCTAAACATCATGATCAATCACCTAATCACCTTAAGCTACCTAACTCATTTTCTTAGTGAAGAACCACTCACTAACTATTGAGAAAACGCAAGATCTAACAATAGAAATGTGTTCAATCATGGTTAGAACAATAAATAAACAAGAAATTAGCAATAAAAAAGAAAAGAAACTAAGATTAAAGATGAGAATCCAAGTTTACACCAAAGGAGAAACAAAGTGGCAAAAGAGGACCAAAAGGTTGTTTCCAAATTAACTCTAAAACATATTTATAGTAGCCTAAAATGGTATTGGGTTAACCCAATTTGAAAATGGGTAAAAGCTTAAGAAATGAGAAATGTTGATTTTGTGGCTCCTTTTTGACATTTTTTAAATTCTTTTGATCCATCCAATGAGTTGCATCTACTTCCATCACCTAAAACATCAAATGCAATGTAAATGCAACCTAAACACACCTAAATGCAAGTAAATCTACCTAAAATGAAATCAAAATAAGAGTTAAAATCCATATAAAAAAAACCAATATATCAATAACCTAGATCATCATTTATTTATAGGGATTCATCGTTCATATATAAATATTTGTTATTCATATCTGACAAATTTTTTTTTTTTTTTTGATAAAGAATTCACATCTAACAATTTATCATTTAAATTTAAGCATTCACTGTTTACATATAATCATATAATCATTTATCCTTCACGGTTCACGTCTAAATATCTATGCCTAACTACTATTCATGAAAAGTACTATTCAAGAAAAGTATTTAAATAAGCAAGGATAACGGCTTATACGTGCCTACACATATAGCTAGTTGGGAAATTTGTTCTCGTACAAATGGACTGTGCTGTTAGCTATATGCATTCGTAATTTTTGAATTTTCATACCTCTACTCCAAAGTCTTCTTTTATAAATGCATTGACCATTACAGTGTGAACTCATCTGTTAATGGAGATGACTCAAATGATGATAGGGACAATATACTAATATTTAAAAGAAATGTTGTAGTCTAATAAAATTAAAGTGATAATTCTTTTGTCAAAAAAATATCGTTATACTCAATAAATCGGGTTAAGCTCCACATGTATGTTGTCATTTCAATGAGCATAATAATATCGTTTAAACATAAAAAATTTGTCATTTTAAGTTTTTAAACAACAACGTTTGTCTCAGACCAATATATTGTCCACGTCATCGTCGAAGTCATCCATGTTAACAAAATACTTCATGCCGTAATGGTCAATGCATTTATAAGAGAAGACTTTGTAATGGGGTATAAAAATTCAAAAATAACAAATGAAGATAGTTAACAGCACGGTCCATATGTGCATGAACGAATTTTCCAAATAGTTACATGTGCGGGTATTGATAAACCATTTTTTCTAAATAAAAAAGACTTTAAAAAACAACCTTGTAGCAAATTATAAATATGAAAAGTAACATTTCAGTCAATATTCTTGACTAAATATAGTAAAGTAACTCAGGTTTTTCAAGGTTGAGCAAAAATAAATAAATAAAAAGAGTAAACAAAGTCCTTGGATACAACTTTTAATATAATTTTTTTGTAGTCTATTAGATTAAAGAAAATAGTGGTGAAATTTAAGTTACAAATTACAAATAAAAGAAGTACATTTTGATCTAGTCAAAAACCGGTAGGTTTAGATAAAACCTCCGGAAACAAAGTAAAAATACAGAAAAGGACTATAACCCGCTAATAAACATACTAGAAACTCCAAAATCGATAATATTTTAGTCTAAAGAAAAAGTTCGGAAAACCAATAACTGAAACCCATAAAATCAGGTTAATAGAGTTTGAAGGATTGACATAAAAAGTGGAAAATCTCAAAAGTCAAAACAGCCTCATTTTAGTGCCCCTCGTAATATCATAGTATTTGATATACATACAAATATAGACATAGGGAGTGTGAGATGTCTTTACGTAATTGTTTTCTAATTATTATCTCATTCCAACTGGGTTAATCCTTTGGAAATGGCTGATATATAGTCCACTTATTCAACTCACCGGCCCATTTGAGTTCGGCCTTGTTAGGTTTCAGTGTCCTCGCTATATGAAATGATGACAAGAATTGTAATTAATCTATTTTGGTTATATATTGGATTATTGGATTTACTTTGTTTAAACATTTAAAAATGAGTTACAAAGAACCCTAAAGAAACCCATATGCGCTATGCTAGCTAGTGCTTTTAATCAGATTAACTAAAACCTAACGCAGTTCTTGTAAAATAACGTACCGCAAAATTTATTTCGCAAAATTTATTTCGTATTATAATGAAATTTTCCGTCCATAGAATTTAGCTGGTCTCTAGTTCCCCCAGTCATGGATCCTCAGTTGAAG
This sequence comes from Iberis pinnata, assembly GCA_900406425.1. Taxonomy (NCBI): domain Eukaryota; kingdom Viridiplantae; phylum Streptophyta; class Magnoliopsida; order Brassicales; family Brassicaceae; genus Iberis; species Iberis pinnata. The sequence continues at coordinate 10,108 of OVBE01009836.1, forward strand.
TATTCGTCATCACAAATTCGAATTCTGACAATTGTAGAATTCAAATACGGACTGCAACCAGGAGCAGATCTAGAAAAAAAATTAGTATGGAGCAAAAGTAAAAAATTTCATTTATGTATAAAAAAGAAAAATAATAATAACAAAAGTAAGACTTGAACTCTTCACCTCCAAAAAATTGAAACAACTTTAACCAATCAAGCTAGCAAATCAATTTAATATGTAACACATGCCTTATACTATTACTATGTAGATTTACTCTTGGCTGCAGCATCAAGGAGCTGACACGTGTAGTCACGGCCCGATCCGTGGCTATAGGCCCGAATCTGTGGCTATATGAAATCTTTGCTACGGACTAGCTACGGCGTAGAAACCGTAGTTATAGCGTCGTAGCTTAATTTATCAGTGACAGTTTGTGGCTAATTTTAGCTATGAACTGTCACGGATAGCCACGACCTCAGTAGCTACAGTATAGCTACGGGTCCAGGACGTGGCAAAATTAGCCACGGAATAAACCGTAGGTACTATTGTTACAGATTGTCACATTCAGCCACGACCCATATAGCTACGTTTTAGCCATGAATTATGTCGTAGCAATACATGTCACGACCTCTCCGTGGAAATCTGTGACTAAGTTGCCACGGATTGTTCGTGACCTTCCATGGCTTTTGTTGTTACAGATTATCACGGTTGTCCGTAACTTATTTTACAGTTTGCCACAGACATTCCGTAGTTATCCGTGACAAAATTTAATCTGTATTTTTTATATTAAATTTTTGTTTTGTTTGTTCAATTTATATAATTTTGTTCATATGCAAATATTTATAAAACACAATATATATATATATATATATGTGTGTGTTTTAGAAGTTTTACATTTGTTTTTAAAAGTTTTACAAAAAACACCAAAATACAAATCCAAAAACTTAAAACATTCACATACAAATTCTTCCCCTCCTTCAAATTTCTTCACCTGCTTCTTCTTCTTCTTCTTCTTCTTCTTCTTCTTCTTCTTCTTCTTCTTCTTGTTTCGTACCATCATACAGACGCCGCTTGTTTTCGACAGAACCTCTTGGAGTCATGTTTGACGCAGCTGCATTCGGAGAAGGGTTCATCGTCACCGGATCATAGCCAAGGCTTTGGAGAATAATCTTCTGCATCGCGAGAATGGTCTCCACATTGTTGTTAACGCTCTTGTAGCTAGACTCAAGTGACCCAATCCGCAACTTCATGTCGATGTTACGGACCAGTGAAGCTGGTGGCGGCTCTGTCGGGTCGATATTCTATTACTAACTGCTGCCAAGGCCCCAAACACGTCCTTTTTCGGTTTAACCACCTGCCAACAAAAAAAATTCAATTACTAAAACAAGCTAAACATATAACAAAAAACGATACAAAAAACAAGAAAAAAGTAAATAATTACCTTCAAGTACGTTTGATTGATAAGGCTAGGAGAAGGAGTGACAGTGGAGTCACCACTATTGTTGCCACCATCTTGAGATGCTATTTCGGATGCTAGTTTTTCAATATCAATAACAATTGCCTCTGCCCTTGGACATATGAAAGTGTCATCCGAACGTTTGTGCGTCTTGCGCACAATCTCAATGAAAGAAGGTGGTTCTGTTGAACTAGACTTCATTTGCTACAAAACGAAATAAACAGATTCAATAACCAAATACAATCAGATTCAATAACCATAAAAACCATAATCATATTTAATAACAAAAAAATCAGATTTAATAACAAAATATCATATTCAGATTCAATAACAAAAAAAATCAGAATCAGATTCAATAAACATAAAAATCAGATTTAATAACAAGAAAAAATCACATTCATATTCAATAACAAAAAAAAAAAATTAGAATTAGATTCAGTAACAAAAAAAAATCAGATTCGGATTCAATAACAAAAAAAATCACATTCAGATTCAGATTCAATAAACATAAAATATCAGATTCAATAACAAAGAAAAAAATCAAATTCACATTCAATAAACATAAAAAATCAGATTCAATTAACCATAAAAAATCAGATTCAATTAACAAGAAAAATCATTGAAAATAATGTTAAAACGAATTAGAAGACTTATAATATCGTAGGAAATCTTTGCAAATCCTTCTGGACCAGCACAATGCTTGTGTGCCCCAAGACCATCTGGATGAGAAAGTCGGTTCTCGGAGTTCGTCTTTGAGAGAGCAATACACTCCGCTGTGTCCCACTACTCTTGCATCTCCACCCAATGCTCATCATTGATATATTTACTGACTCTGTCTCGAATTGAATCCAAGTGCTCCTGCTTCCAGAAGTGTTTTACACGGTTATGGTGTATATGATTCCAATAATAGCTTTGCTGTAAGAGGAAACATAAATAATTTAATTAAAATCAGAAACTGTACAATAGAAACAGAAAAAACATATTGAAAATTAAAGTATTTTACCACAAAATTTTGCCACCATTCATATTTTGTTAGATTGTGGAACCATAGACCAGTTCCACCAAGGTCCCATAAAGTTGTTATGCCATGTGTTTCTGATGGTTTTGGTCACCTCGGGATCGATTCCAAACCTGCAAAAAAAGTATGACAATAATTAACTGCATTAGAGAGTAAAAAAAAATTAACAAAGGAAGGATATAGTTGTTAAAACATACCATAGAGCTCCATTTAGCTTTATTGGATGCAATTGAGGTTGGTTTCTTCTTGCTGGTGCTCTGAGAAAAGCTTCAAGGCTAAGAGGAGCTGCAGCATTAGGAGCTGCAGCATTAGGAGCTCCAACATTAGGATCAACAACAGAAGGAGCTTGAGGTGGTGGAGATACAACCGTATGAGGTTGTTGTCTCTGTCTCACTCCAATAGAACCAGGCGGAGTGGTACCGTGAGAGCGATGTGAAGAACCAGAAGCTGGAGTGTGAGTAGGAGGGATTGGTGTTGGAGATGGAGTGTGATTCGGTCGAGTAATTGTTCTTTTCCCTCTTCCTGCCATAACTGCAAACATCCACAAAAACCATAAACAAACATTAAGTATCAAACTAATAAGTACCAGAAACAAACAAATGTTACTTCTGTTTTGAAATTCTGTTTATAAAAATTCTCAATTTTTTTTTACTTATGTTCAAACATGAAGTATCAAACCATACACTTTTAATTAACTTCATAAAAATACAAACTTCTGATTTTATCTCCTACTCACATCTAAACTCCAAGTATTCACAAAAAATTATGATTTTATCTCCTATTCACATCTAGACATCTAAACTTCTTATTCAAAGTATGATTTTAATCAACTTCATTTAGATCTTACTCACAAAAAAAATTCAGTCTTTGATTGAATCAAATATACCATATTTTCATAATACCATAGTCAAAGAGAAATCGCAACATTAAGTCAACAGAAACAAAATCAATGGGAATCAACATTAAGTCAAGAAACTTATCTTCAAAAATCCAACATAAACAATACAAAAACAGACTTTGAATCAATTTTTAAAAAATGACAAACTTTGAATCAAATTTTTAAAACTACACCCAGAAACAAAATCGCAACATGGTTACTGAGAATGTAACCAAAACCATGACCCGAAGAGAAACCAAAATCGCAACACGGTCAACATGGTTATTGAATCAAATTTTCAACAGAACTCAAAGAGAAATCGCAACAACATTCAACAGAAACAAAATCAATGGGAATCAATATGGAAAGAGAGAGTGTAACCGAAACCCTAACTCGATATAGTGAGAGATTCTGGTGAGTGAGAGACGAAACGACAAGAGTGAAAGAGGCGAGTGAGAGATGCGTGGAGAAAGTGAGAGACTCCGGTGAGTGAGAGATTCCTCCAGAGTGAGAGAGATGAAGGGGTGAGAGATGTGTCGGAGTGAGAGAATCGCTGGAGTGAGAGAATCGCCGGAGTGAGAGAATCTCAAAAGTGAGAGACAAAACGGCGAATCGCCTCCTTGGGAGAAAACGGCGACAAAAAAAATAAGATAGTGAAATGAAGGGGATCCTCGGATGAAATTAGGGTAAACCTAATTTAGCTACGGAAAATCCGTGGCTATCCGTGGCTTACCATAAAAAATTAAAATAAAAGCCACGGATTCGGTTTGGTTCGATTTGGTTCGGAAATCGGTTTACTCGGTTTGGTTTTTTTGGTTATTTACAGTTTTTTGGTTATTTTTGGTTTTTTGTTATTTTGGTTTTTTTATTTTTTTGGCTTATTCAGTTCGATTTTTTGTGATTTATGGGTTTTTCGGTTATTTTTGGTTTTTTGGTTGTTTTATTTTTCTCAGTTTATTCGGTTCGGTTCGTTTACCAAAATTGAATTTTTTGTGTCGATCGATTATCGAAACATAATTTGGTTCGGTTCAGAAAAACTTGGTTCATTTTATATTCCCATCCCTATTAACAAGTGTTAGGATTTATTTTACTTTTGGGTTTAGGGTCTTAGTATTCATAAAAATATATATTTTTTAATAATTCTATTAATCGTATGATTTAGAATGGAGAATAATTTTAAACTTGAAGATTAAAATTAACAACATCATTGTTCAAATTAGGGTTGACACCCTAAATAAGAACTAATTCTTAAATCATGATGGACTCCGAATACAGGAGTGAAAACTATTTCGAACAAGAATCAGAATCTCCTGATGATTCTTCTGAACTACTATGAACATTTTCCTCGTACACATTCACGTCATAGTCACTTGCATCAGACACAACATGAGAGTTAACTCGAACCATTGTAGTAGGTGTAACAACATGGTCAAACGTATCATCTTGTAATGCTGTCAAAGAGGTTTCTATATTTTCACGATATCCTCTTGAATTAAATTAATACACGCCCACCAGGCTTCAGTTCTGGCTTGACCAACTTGCGGATATGGAACAAAACATACATGGTCACATTGACTTGCTAACACATAAGGGTCATACTTTCCATACCGTTTACGAGGGGCGGCATCTATACCACCGAAAGAATGTCTACGCAATCCACTACCTTCTATGGTATCAAACCAAGTGCACTTGAAAACCATAGCTTTAAGTCCAACAACTCTGTGATACTCGATCAACAATATTTCTTCTATAAGACCATAATAAATTGTTTCCGTCGTACCCCGTACACAAACTCCATAGTTCTGCGTCTTCTTATTATGTCCATGACTAGAAGTGTGAAACCGATACCCACGAGTGAAGTACATAGGAAAATATGTGTAATTGAGTCTCGGACCTTGCACAAATTCCAACATCCACAATGGAAAATCAAATATTTGTCTTTGCACCATTTATCTGCATATGGTTACAAATATCAAAGATCGAAGTATTTTCATGATACATATACGTTAAAATTAATGAGATGATGAACTCACATAATCTTTGCATCATTGGGCATAATATTTGTCTTTAGATCGATTCAGTACATCTTCTGTTATATCTGGATGACTAAGCGTCATGTACTCTTCAAACATCTTGTAAAATTCAATCATTTTGATTATATGGATAATATATATATATATATATATA
>OVBE01009837.1:0-15623 GCA_900406425.1 Iberis pinnata
CTTGATTGCTTATGAACAATTGAATCTGAAATGTAATGCATGTTCTGTTATTTAAAAAACGACGTTAGTTTGTCTCTGGTAATTTGAGCATAGGGTTTAATACTCCGAGAGGAGATTACTCCATCTTTGTCTTTCACGTTGAGAAATATTTTCAAATAAAATCCCTGAATGATGAATTGACTTTTAATCCTGACTACATGTGGTTTTCCTGATTCTTGACGCTTTTATTTCATATTTTAAACTATTTTCTATTTATCGTTTTGATTCGCTACAAACAACCTTACTTATTTCTGCTTTAGCTTGATTTGAAACTGAAACTGAAACGTGTGCTTCTGGTCTCTGTGGATTCGATACCTATACTTTACTAAATTGAACTGTTCTCTGCAATATTTGTTTTAGGATTTAAATTATAGACCTATCAGTGATCATCCAACTTAATTCTTCTCTGCTCTGGTATGTGGACATGTGATATTGATCCAAAGACTCTAAAGTAGTCAACTGTTGGTTTAGTTCCAGACCATCTCTCTTCAGGAACCATATCTTTAATAGATTTGGTGTAGCTACGATTCAATACATGCACTGTCCATTTTGCTGCTTCTGACCAAAGAACTTTATGCATCTCTTTCTCAGACAATAAGCATCTGACCATATTCATAATGGTCATGTTTCTTTATTCTGCAACCCCATTTTGTTGGGGTGTATATGCAGTTGTCAACTATCTCCTTATCCCATTCTCTCTGAAAAATTTGTTGAAGATATCTGAGGTGAATTCCCCACTTCTATATGTACTTAATCCTCTTATAATAGTCTTTGCTTCCTTCTCAACCAAATTTTTACATGACTTCAAAGTATCAAAGGCTTCTGCTTTCTCAGTCAAGAAATAGATCCATCTCTTTCTACTGAAAATCATCTACTATCACCAGTAAGTAACGCTTACCACCTTGTGAGATTGGAGTTATTGGACCACACAGATCAGCATGGAGCAGTTCAAGTTTTTCTGTTGATCTCCATTTGTTCTTCTTTGGGAATTTTCCTCTTTGTTGCTTTCCAATATCACATGTTGTGCACACCTTATCATTGTCTTTAATGTGTGGTAAGTCCTTTACCATTTGGTTTCTCTGAATTAGTTGTAGAGATTATTTGTTGAGATGTCCAAATCGTCTGTGCCAAAGTGTGGTTGTATCTTCTTCTTCCACAATTAGACAGGATGCAGAGTTTGATCTCTTTAATGCATGAATCAGAAACATTCTATTCTTTGTCATTTGTGTCTCAACAATAATCCCTCTTACATCATGATATATTCTGCATTAATTACCTTCAATGACTATTGACAGCCGCTTTTCTTGTAATTGACCAATACTAAGTAAATTGCTGGTGAGATTTGGTATATAGTACACGTCTGTTATCACTTGCAGTATTCCTTTAATGGATGCTCTGATATTTCCCTTGCCTTCAACACTTAGCTTTGATCCATTCCCCAACTTCACTGAGTTTTTATAGCTTTCATATAGTGTCACAAACCATGACTTCTCTCTTGTCATGTGATTTGAACACCATGAGTCTAAGAACCAAATGCCTTGCTTCATCTCATCATTCACATTCGCATGTGCTATGAGCAGTAGCTCTTCCTCTTCATCAAACTCAGCATAGTTAGCTCCTTTCTTATTGTTGGTACATTCATACTGAAAATGTCCCAATCTTCCATACCTAAAGCATTTGATTGTTGTTTTATTGAATGAGGACCTTCCTCTTCCACGTCCTCTGAAACTGCTTCCACCTCTCTGTGGACTCCATCTGCCTCTTCCTTTGTTATCATCTGTGTCACGATAGCTATTTGACTCATTCTCCACATGTAACACTTGTTCCTCCACTTTCCTTTCAGTCACTTTCTTTTCGTGAATCTGTAAGGAAGCTTAGAGCTCATCAACAGTCAAATGATCAATATCTTTTGACTCCTCAATTGAGCACACTACGTAATTGAAGTTCTCAGTGAGGCTTCTCAGGATCTTTTCTACAATCTTGACATCCTGCATATTCTCTCCACAGGTTCTCATATCAATGGCAACCTCCATTACTCTAGCAAATTAGCTGGTCACACCTTCTCCTTTCTTCATTTCCAACATTTCATAAGTCCTTCTTAGTCTCTGCAATTGAGCTTTCTTCACTCTGGCACTTCCTTGGTACTTTACTTTCATTGATTCCCACAGCTGTTTAGATGTCTCCTTCTGAGTAATGATTTTCATAGTTATCTTGTCAATTGATTGATACAAGTAGTTCTTGGCTTTGAGATCCTTCAGTTCTGCTTCTTCAAGTGCTTTCCTTTGTGCCGGGTCTGGAGTTAAATGGCTCTTAATTCATCATAACCTGGATCAATGATTTGCCAATACTCTTTTGATCGAAGCAAGTTTTCCATGACCATACTCCAATGGTCATAGTCACCATCAAATCTTTGAACTGCCGGCACACTGAAACTTGTTGGATCAGCCATCTCCTCTTGTTTGCTTTCTCAAACACGAATTCTCTCTTTTCTTTTATGAATTTTGCTCTGATACCAATTGTAGGAAACATATAAAACAGAGTATTTGAATGTGCAATTTTATTGAATATCAAAGTGTGGCTTATATAAGAGCCTTACAACTAAAAATAGCTAAAAATGAGCAACTGATTCTAGTTGAAAACAAACAACTAAGGCTATCTACAATGATTCAAATAATTCAACCCCTCTTTTTCACTTTTATCCTTCCACATCATCATCCCTCTCCTCCACATATTAATTCAACACCAATTCAACTTTTATACTCTACAATGGTTTGTTTAATAAAATTCAACATCCTACCCCCACCACTTTTATTTCATATATTTTTATTTTCTTACATTTATAATTCTATTACTAAAAATTAATAATAATCAACTAGAACTAAATTAAAACAACTAAAATCATATCTTTTGAAAAAAATTATTTTCTTGTTTTACTTAAATTATTTTTACAAATAATAAACACAAGATACTTGTTTTTAATTAAAATATTAAAATTAACAAATTTAGATGCAATACGACATTTATTTTTGTATTGCTGATTTATTCATTGTATTGCAGATTTATTTCTTGTATTGCAGATTTATTTCAGTATTGGGTATTAAAATGATTATTATTGAGATCCATTGATATTTTTTTTCTGTGTCCAAATCAAATGAAACAAGTTTCTATTTATAGAGGGAAAAATTTATGAATTTTGATATAAAATTTATAAATATAAAAAATAATTTACTATACAATAATTGAGCACAAATAATTTGGGTAAAAAAAATATCTAAAATCTCAAGAACCAATAGAAATTCAGCACTTAACATTATTTATATATAATAAATATTTAATTTTTGGCAACCAATTCTATGATGACACATGTCATCATGGGACCCCAAAATTTTTATTCGGTTGAATCTATTCAACCTCATTTTTGCCACCTCATTTTTTTCTTTATTCAACTCACCATTGTAGGGGTTAAGTGATTGAATAATTTTATTCAACCCCCCATTGTAAGTAGTCTAAGAATGAGTCATAATCAAGTAATCAAGACCAAATCAAACCTAAGTAAACCAGCTAATTTTGATTTTCATAACCATCACGTATTACAGTTGTGTCGTGTTGTCAGTTTCGTCAATTACATCAAATACCCTTTATTGCGGGTTTTGTGTTTACCGTGTGATCTACAAGATCTCGAAATAGAAACTGCTGCCGAGGTTGAACCTTTACTCTAAAATTTTTGGAGTATTTTAGTAAAAGTGTTCCTTCAAAACTATATGAGATTTTAATTATATTTTTTATTTGTTTAATTTAATGTTTTAAGAATAATTTTATTTCAATTTAACTGATATCTTCAAACTTTCATGAAAAAATAATTTGATTTTCACGTCTGTTTATATTTTACATCGGTTGAATTATGTAATAAGAATAACTGTACGAAATATCATTTAAATGAAACAAAATAGTAAATAAAACTTTGGCTAATGTTTATTACTAATCATACCGAGCACACATTGCTGTTATTTTGGCAGATTCCAACAGAGGGGACAATCAGCTTTGGGTAAGCCATGTTGGGAACATCACTTTTTATATGTCTTGAGATATAAATTAAAGTATCAAAAGTTTAAAATGTCCTTTTCTATGTAACAACATCATCCAAATATATTATTTTGTTCAGAGTGCAATAATACGATAGTTGCAATAGAAATGAAGCATTAACGTTACTTCGATTTTAATAATTGCAAAGATGTCAGCCCAATTGTGAGTAAAGATACGGTCTCGAAGAAAACTAAGATATACTTAAAGATGCATGCATTTGCGTGATATTAAGACAAAATTACTCCAGTCAACGTTCAGTGAATAGGCGTATTAGATCAAGTCCCTTTAGACATCTAAAACTCTTTATTTTTGTTTAAAGAACGATAAAGTTTACAAAACTCTTGGTAAGAACTAAGAACGTGCTAATTAAGTTCATCATCAACAACAATAGTTGTGTACCTACAGATATACAAATATATATATATATATATATATATATATATATATATTGTTACAAATACGTAAATTAGACACTTATAATTACTAGAGCTCGGTAAAATATCCATTAGATCCGCTTTGATTTGTTATTTGCTTTGATTTTATCCAAAAAATCCGGATATCCGTAAAATTATAAAACAAAGCAAATATCAAAATTAAGTATCTGTCGAAACAAAGCAAATAACAAATATTAAAATTTTATAAACCGGATATATGATATACTCTATTTTACACACATATATATAGTTAAATAATTACATATATATAATATATTTTATTACATTCACATAATATTAACAAATTCTTATTTATAAAGTTTATTATTACTATACTTTAATAAAGAAAACTAATACTAAAATTTATTTTAAATAAAATATTTGTCATTATGTTAATTAAATTGTAAAAAAAAATAAAAATTTTATATTGTTTAATATGTTGTCTTTTATTACGGAGCGGATCGGATATTCAACAAATATTCGGATTTCGAAGGATATTCGGATTTTCAGATATCCGAATAACAACATAGCAAATATATATAAGACTTTTAATTATCCGTATGGAGCAAAACGGATCGTGGATACCTCAAAAATACATGGTATTTTCTCCGCGCCTATCCCTAATAAATACATAGCTAGTAGTTGAATTAACTAATCATTATTTCTGGTTTATTTAAGAGGTTGGGAATATTGTTATATACTTGTATATATTTTGCGACTAATTTACAACTGTATGGGAGAAGAGATGAAGACAATCAAACAATGCGTCGAGTTGAGTCTCATAAATTTTGCAACTGCCACTGCCAATTGTACTATATAGTGGAAACTTTGCCACTGATTTATAGTAATCCAAATTTCTAGCTTCCACCAAATTTAGACAACTAATATTTGCAACAAAAATTTTAGATTACAAGACTAATTTCAGACTACATCTTGCAGTCACATATGATTCCAAAATTATTTTTTAATAATATTTTGCAATTATTTAATAAGTGAAACGAAAGAATGTCACAATATGACTCCAAAACCAGAGCCAATCTTCCATCAATAAAATAAGGCAGAGCTGACAGAACAAAAGAGAAAATGACATAAGCTGCTCTAATTGCCTCTATGTATTTTCTCCCTTATGCAACAAGTGAACACATATGTTTAACAATACATTTTGAGGATGACCAAGAAAACCAAAATCTTAAACTCATACTTGAAGTCTTGAACAAATAAACCAGTGTCGTGCCTAGCTCTCTCGGCATTTAAAGCGATATTCAGTTGTATTTTTTAATTAAATTTAATTAATTATATAATAACTAAAATATAGTTGATAAAATACATCCAATATTTATGTATAGTAAATGTGTATATATATATATATATATATATAAATTTTACAAAAATAGACTTTTATATCAAAAATAAAATGATAAATAGTTAGTAAAATTATTTTTAATATTGTATGTATAGTTTCAAATTAATGTTATTATAAATAGATTAAATATGACTAATTTAAAAACTTATGAATGATAAAACTGGAAATTGAATTAATTAAAAACCAAATATAATTAGAAAATAAAAGATAATAAATCAAAATAATCATTTGAAAATTATCATCTTAATGAAATAAAACTCACAACTTAACTAAAAAGTAAAATAAACATAAAAGCGAAACCTCGAAAACTTGTTATTTGATGCAGAGCCTAAGACAATTGCATTTTGAGTAACATTGTAAGTACGACTTTGGCATAAACATGCTCGAATATATTCCCATAGATAAATTGAAAAAAAAAATCTTTTTAAAAAATAATAGTCCCTCCGTTACAAAATAAATATAGTTTTAGAGAAAAAAAATTGTTTCAAAATAATTATTGTTTTCACTTTGCAATGTAAATGTATTGTATTTTTATGTTTTGTCACTTATTGTATTGTGTAGAATGATTTATTATTGGTTAATTTGTTTAAAAATATTATTTTTATCTCAAAAAATATATATTTAAATGACTTTCTTAATATAAAACTACAACTAATTTGAATGAGAGGGAGTAGTATATAATAAATGAGCATTTTTATATATATATATAAAAAACGATTATTGAACTGGTTAACTCGTGGTACAAATATAAAACCCAAAAGAAAATTAAGAAAAAGCTACGATTGAATTGATTATCCGCCAAATTTCACCAAAATCAATATTTTTCCGCCACTTTTATAGTACCAATTATATATATGACATCACTTCTTTTTTTTAATTTTGGATATCAAACTTGTTTGCATTGGTATATAATATCGTCACACAAAAAGGTTTCGTCTTGTCACTTTTATTTCACTCCCCTTTTGTCTTTGGGTTTCTGCATTTTCTTTTCCCTCTGATTTTATCTATTACAGCTAATGGAGGACAATCAGCGAAGCAGATTTAGAAAAATTTGTGTCTTTTGTGGAAGCCACTCTGGTCACAGAGAAATTTTCAGTGATGCAGCCATTGAACTCGGCAATGAACTCGTTTGCTCTCTCTCTCTCTCACTCTAGTCTTTTCTTTTGATTGCTTTTCGTTTAGTTTTGTGATAAAAACCTCAACTTTACGACAAATCAACGGCAGAAAATCGATTTTGTGAATAACCTAAAGGATGGGTCTTGCTCTGTTTTGTGAATGTGTAGGTGAAAAGGAAGATAGAGTTGGTTTATGGAGGAGGAAGTGTTGGTTTAATGGGTCTTATTTCAAAGAGAGTCTATGAAGGTGGTTTACATGTCCTCGGGTTAGTTATTTTTATCACTCTCCCTCCCTCCAAACTTCTCTATTACAGTTTCTGATTCGATTCTCTGTAACTTCAGGATCATTCCCAAAGCTTTGATGCCTATTGAGGTTTGTATCTTCTTCTAGATACTCATTTTTAATCCAGAAAGTAGCAAACTTTAATGGAGTAGATAATCTTATAACTTTGGTGGGTTTCAATAGATATCTGGTGAAACTGTTGGAGATGTAAGAATTGTTGCAGACATGCATGAAAGAAAAGCTGCAATGGCACAAGAAGCTGAAGCCTTTATTGCACTCCCTGGTGAGAAAAATGTCTGAATTTGTAAAAGTTGTAAAGTTTTGGTTTTTACTATTGTAATGTTTGTTTTTTTCAGGAGGTTATGGAACAATGGAGGAGTTACTAGAGATGATAACATGGTCACAACTTGGTATTCATAAGAAAACGGTATACTAAACATATCCTTTTGATTTATCAAAAAGGCTACTAAATTTCTGTATTGATTCATTTAAAGATTGTTTCTACAGGTTGGTTTATTGAATGTTGATGGGTACTATAACAATTTGCTAGCTTTATTTGACACTGGCGTTGAAGAAGGTTTCATTAAGCCAGGTGCTCGTAATATTGTGGTTTCTGCTTCAACAGCTAAAGAGCTTATGGAGAAGATGGAGGTACATTAATACAATTAGACATTGTTTTGGTATTAGTGTGTGTGATTTGGTTTAAGTGAGTTTGGTTTGTGTAGACTTGTTTCTTAATTCTATTTCATATTCTTGGTAGGAATATACTCCTTCACATAAGCATGTTGCATCACAAGAAAGCTGGAAAGTTGAAGAACTTGGAGCTTTCTCAGGACAATAAAGAAACCACATTGTTGTTTATGTGCTACTTTTATTTCAAGTTTAGTTTGCAGAAACCTTAATGTGTATAAGAAAACTTAAATCTTATTGCAAATTTGATAGTGTTGCAAATTATGTAGCTTTTTATTTGCTGATTATGTAGTTAAGTTTGGTTTTTTGGGTGTTGGTGTTATCTTTATAAAGTAAAAAAAAAGTCTCAAAATTGTTGGTTATGTTAGATTTGGTATCACCTAAAGAAAGGAAGAATCTTTTTGGATTGTGGGTAAATGCAGAAATGTGCCAAAAGTGTGTGGTTAAATAGTGATTGTCCATAAGAATAGGAGAGTGGTCCCTTGGTTTGTTTCATTCGATGGGTTCAATAGAAAAGCACAAAATGAGAATGATGTGTGACCAAGTTGAAAATTTGATGGGTTTCTTCTTTTTGTGGTGGGGATTGATTGGATACGTTATTTTCTCTTTTACATTTTATCCTATCTCTCTCCCTCTCTCTCCTTCTCATCATTCTCTCTCTCTACTTAGGATCGTTAAGCTTAAGAGTTAAGATATTGACTAATTTAAAAGCGATGACGATAACCTTGACAATTAAAGATTAATTTTGGGAATAGTAAGTAATAAAGGTTGTATTTGGCTCAAAATTCGACTTGTTTTACAATTTACTCATTGATGAACAGGCACCAAATGGTTTAATGGTTGTCGTATGTTTTATTACCCGTATATGATCACTCACAAAATGCATGTAATTCTCTATATTATAAAATTTAGGTTAACCGATCTATTGTGGTTCCGATATTAAAGTGACAAAATAACAATATAATAGAGATTTTATAATAAAAAATAATAATAAATTCGGTTTTTTCGTAGGTGTTTTTTTATGTGATCCGTCCATCAGTAAAAAAAATAAGACTGTTCAATTTAAGAAAACTGATTCGAATTTAGTTTAGTCGAATCGACATACACTATATAATATAATATTTGATTATATTGTATAAATGGTTTGGGTGTAATTTTTCAAAAATAGTAAGATATTGATATTATGTCGACACTAACAAAAAAAATGATAAATTTTAATATTAACACAAATATAATATATATATATATATAGCTAAAAGTTTATATATTTCTATAATAACCTTATTTTCTAAGATTTTTTTCATTAACTTTATTGTCTTTTTTAAGATTTACTCTGTTAGTTTATCACTTTTAAACAAATTTTACTATACATTTTCCTATATTTTATTGAGTTTTTTTGGTTCGTTAGTTTTTATTTTACAAACACATAAAAAATTTATTATAATAATTTATTCAGCGTTACTATTCAATGGTGGACTCTTAAAGTTAACATTTTAATCTTAAACTCTTATATGCATAAATAAATATATATATATATATATATATATATACCTCTAGTTGGTTATAAAAGTTTTCACTAAAGTGAGTGCATTTGTCTCCAATTTGTTCATGTTTGGGTTATTGTGTTAGAAAGGTGGATTCGCAACCCCCCAACAGATTTTCTCCAATTTGTTCATGTCTCGGTTCAGGTAAGGAATATCCCGGTTAATAACTATACCGCTGTGGCTATTATGGATATGTGTGAGATTCTCGGCAGAGTTGATGTGGTAGCACTTGAGGAATCAAAATCTCAAAGTCGGGAATACGTAAGAGTGAAGATCCTGATTAATGTGGCTAGACCATTGAAGCAAAGTCGAGAAATTGTTCAGCCAAGTGGAGAGAAGTCTGTGATCTTCTTTGCATATGAAAATATATACAAAAGATGCTATAATTGTCAAAGCCTTACTCATGAGAAGTTCCAATGCCCGTTACTTAAAAATCAAGACTCTCGACGACATTCTCAGAAGGAAAAGAGTAATTCTCCAGGAACCAAACCTCCGTCTGCTTCTCCTACAGATGCTATCCTGTCCCAATTAATAAAAGACAATCTTGGGGGTCCAAATTCAATCTCGGGAAGACCAATTATTGCGCCGGAAGTGCTAGAAGAGATGCGAAGGTATTTGATGTCGGCTAATGGGGATGATAGGGTAATCAAGGAAGCTAGAATTGCGGCCTCTCTCAAAGAAGTCGCAAAGGACTCATCTCTTCAGAAACGCATTCTCAGACTCGAAAAGCTTCCTATTGTCTCCACAGATATTGATAAAGGTAAAGGTATAGTTGTTGATGATACCCCTAACCCTCTCTCCCAAACAACAAGCTGTTTTCTACCTCCTATGAAGCTTATGGCTGATGCTATTAAAACAGGTATTACACAATCCACTCCGGAACTAGTGCTGGTTAAACAAGATGATGAGATGTCTGATGCTGGGGATGGCAGTTTAAACAAAGGAGATGCAGAACTGTTAGTGGAGCAGACCTTAATGAAGTTAGGCTCTTCAAGTACAAGGAAAAGAAGAAGTTTCAGAAACAAGAAGAAGGATTCTGTGATTAGTCAAAAGGACAGAGACTCATTATCAAATAGAAATATTGTACACGAAGTTCAGGTTACTCAACAAGATAGATTGAAGGACAAGAGAAAAAGAGAACATACCTCTGAGATAGATGAGCAGATCAATCCTAACAAAAGAAAGGTAATAGGGCAGTGGGAAGGTACAAGTGAAGGAAGCTTAGAGAAACCAAAGATTCCAGAAAAACTGGCGGACCCCCTGGTGGGGCTGCCCAAGATCTAATGTCACTACTTTCATGGAATTGCCAAGGTATTGGAACTTTCTCGGACTTGGTAATTCCTCGGCTAAGGGAAATAAGGCAAGCTTATTTCCCAGATATCCTTTTTCTAATGGAAACAAAGAAGACCAGGAATGATTTAGTTGAAATTCAAGCTTGGTTAGGTTATGACAAACTCTTCACGGTTGATCCAATAGGTCAAAGTGGGGGGGGGGGGGGGGGGGNTCTTTGTGTAGAGGTGCTCTCTTTTTGTAAAAACCTTATAGACATTAAAGTATCTTTTGGAAATGTTCATGCTTTTTGTCTCGTGTTTCTATGGTAAGCCAAACCATAGATTTCGTCATATTTTTTGGGAGAAGCTGATTCGTATAGGAATTAACAGAACAGAACCGTGGTGCATGATGGGAGATTTCAACGAGATAAGATCGAAAGAAGAAAAGCTTGGGGGCCCTCCAAGAAGCCAATCTTTGTGTGATGCTTTCAATTCAATGTTACAGATTTGTGATATGATGGAGTTTGACTCTCAAGGAAATAGTTTTACATGGAGCGGATGGCGGTATCGGAAATGGATTCAATGCAAGCTAGATAGGGGATTCGGAAACAGAGACTGGTGGAGGTCTTTCCCAGAATCGAATCAAAAGTTTCTACATAAAGAAGGATCCGACCATAGACCTGTTTTAATCCACCTCATGGCTATTGTCGACAGAAAAAGAGGAAGATTCAGATTTGACAAAAGAAGTGTTGGAAATCCGGAGGTTATAGAAAGGATAAAATCGATTTGGCAAATGAGACTTCCAAGAAATATTAATTCCATCGCTGAAAGGATGAGAAGGAGTAGGAAAGTATTCAGCAAGTGGAAAAAAGAAAATTGCCAAAATGCGGAGTCCAAAATAAAAGAGCTTCAATTTCGTCTCGACCAGGCTGAATCGAGCCTTAACCCATCTTTCGAAAACCTGCGAGATTTGAAAGTGCAACTAAAGCAAGCATACAAGGAAGAAGAATCTTATTGGAGCCAAAAAGCTAGAGAAAAGTGGCTAAAAGAAGGAGATAACAATACAAACCATGCTTCCGTCAAATCCCAAAGAATTAAAAGAAGATTAGAGATCTTAATAGATGACAATGGGATAAAAAATCTCTCTGAAGCCTCTAAAGGAAATATTGCAGCAGAATATTTTACTAAATTATTCTCATCTTCAAATCCGGTTATTTATCCTTTTACCCTTGTCGATTTCCCTTTCAAAGTCTCGGCATCTATGAACCGCAACCTGACCAGGTTAGTCTCTAAAGAAGAAGTTAAACAAGCGGTTTTCTCAATCAATCCCAATTCAGCTCCCGGACCGGATGGAATGACGGCTAAATTTTTTCAATATTACTGGGAGTGGGTCAGTTTTAACGTTACAGAAGAAATCCATCGTTTCTTTCACACAGCAAAACTACCACCCGGTTGGAATTACACTCTCATTTTTTTGATACCAAATAAAGAGGGGGCCGAGAAGATGATTGATTTGAGACTGATAAGTTTATGCTCGGTTTTATACAAAATCATTTCCAAGATATTAGCTGAGCGTCTCAAAAAGATCCTGCCACAAATTATCAGTCCATGTCAGTCCGCTTTTGTTCCCGGGCGACTAATTTCCGATAATATCTTGATAGCTCATGAATTCAATCATGCGATCCAATCAGACGAAGAATTATCAACAACCGGAATTGCCATCAAAACCGACATGTCTAAAGCCTACGATCGAATAGAATGGCTGTTCCTAAGGGTAGTGATGATGGCAATGGGTTTTGACATTGTATGGATAGAATGGTTTATGGAGTGTGTCTCTTCCGCTACTTTCTCGGTCCAAATAAACGATGCTCCCTTTGGATTGATTACCCCTCAAAGAGGTCTTCGACAGGGTGACCCAATATCTCCTTTCCTGTTTGCAATTTGCACAGAAGGTCTTACTTACTTAATTGAACAAGCAGAAAGAGAAGGTAAATATTCCGGATTGAAGCTTAATCCTAATGAAAGGTCGGTCAGTCACTTACTATTTGCAGACGACAGTTTATTCTTATGTCTAGCAGAAGAGGAGAAGATTCGATCTATGTTCCAGATCCTCTCCCTATATGGCCAGATGTCGGGTCAGCTAATAAATCTAGAAAAGTCAGCAATATCTTTTGGAGCTAAAATGACTGAAGAGAAAAAAGAAACAATCAAGGAGATAACCGGAATTCATAATGAAGGAGGATCGGGCATCTACCTCGGCCTTCCGGAATGTTTCAAGGGATCAAAAATCAAAATTCTGGAATATTTACATGCCAATCTAAGTAACAAGCTCAACTCTTGGTACTCTAGATTACTATCTCAAGGGGGAAAAGAAGTACTTCTTAAATCAGTTGCCCAAGCAATGCCGATCTATGCTCTCTCGTGCTTCAAACTTCCCAAATCTTCGGCAAAAGCGATCACATCGGCTATGTCAAATTTCTGGTGGAACACGATGGATGGAAAGAAGAAAATCCATTGGATTGGTTGGGGGAAACTATGCCTATCAAAAGCTCTGGGTGGTTTCGGTTTCAAGGACATGATGTGCTTTAACCAATCACTTTTGGCAAAGCAAGCTTGGCGGATTTTGAAGTATCCAAACAGCCCTATCTCCTTAATTTTGAAAGATAGATATTTCTCTGATTCATCTTTCTTGGAGGCTCCCACTTCCAAACGCCCTTCCTATGGATGGCAGAGCTTATTGTTTGGGGTGGAATTACTGAAAAAGGGGTTGAAAAAGAACATAGGGAATGGCCGAACTATAAAAGTATGGACTGAAAACTGGATATCGGATGAGACAATGAGAAGACCGCTAATCAGACATCCACTAATAAATTTGGATCTCAGAGTGGCTGATTTAATTGATGTTCGAGCTAGAGACTGGAAAAGAAATATCATCTCAGAACTTTTCTATGAACAAGACGCGGCCATCATACTTGCTTCGAAACCATGTGTATCCTCTGAAGATTTCTGGTCTTGGAAGTTAACGAAGAGTGGGGACTTCTCTGTAAGATCGGGCTATCAATTGGCTTTTCAACTCCGCAACTCAACATTGATTCACCAAGCTAATCTCCAGCCTTCAACAAATGAAATCCGAAATATTATATGGTCACTCCAATCCCCCTTAAAAATCAGGAATTTCATCTGGAAAGCAATATCCAATGCAATCCCTGTTTCTGATCTACTCCTGAAGAGAGGAATTAAAGTGGATAGTAGATGCCAATCATGTGGACAAGAAGGTGAATCTCCAAACCATGTCCTATTCTCATGCTCGTTTGCGCGACAAATCTGGGCTCTATCGAATACCCCCTGTCCACCTCAAGGATTTCATGATTCAGCCATATATGTGAATATATACTACTTGTTGGGCCTACAAAAGAATGGCATGATCCCAAAAGATATTTCCAGAATTTTCCCTTGGATTCTATGGTTCTTGTGGAAACGTAGGAATCAAGTTATGTTTGAAGGTTTTATCTTCTCTGGTCCTGACTTTTTGGTCAAAATTAGAACAGAGTCTGAGGCTTGGTTTATGGCACAAGACTCTCTTGTAGTACTACCTCTTGCTCAATCTTCGCACAACAAGAAAGGAGGAAATTTACTGGTGCCCCCCCCCCCCCCCCCCCCCCCCCCCCCCCCNCCTCCTCTTGGAAGAAAAACTGCCATCTCTCGGGTGCTGCTTGGATTATTAGAGATAGTCAAGGTACTTTTCTGCTTCATAGCCGTTGTGCATTTCCAAATATGAGATCAAAAACAGAGTGTCAAGAGAAAGCTCTAATGTGGGCGGCTCAAAGTGTTGCCTCTCTCCACTACGAAAACGTCATATTTGCCCCGGCTTCTAAAGACTTGATAGGTGTTGTTACTCGTCCCCCGGATTGGCCGGCTCTCAAAGTTTTCTCAGAAGAATTTCTGATGATTATGCAAGCTTTCTCAAAATGGAATTGTGAATATGCTTTACCTTCATCGAATAGAGAAGCTACTTTCATTTGTCAAAGTGTTGTGGAAACAAGTAGATCTCAATCCTACATTCAAATTGGTCTTCCTGGTTGGTTCTCCTCAGCTCTTCGGTCAAGACAGTAGCTCCTTTATTCTTCGATCTCTCTCTCTTTTGTCTGTGTGTGCTTCTTGTTCTCAGTTTTTTTGGGTTCTCACCGCTAGGCGGTTATTCTTTTGTTAAAGATCTTAATGATCTGTGCGTTTTTTTGGGCTTCGCTGTGCTTCCTTTCCTATTTGCTTTTGTAATAGTTGGGCCTTAAGGGCTGGGTTAATATATATTCTCCTTTCGACAAAAAATTAGTGAGTGCATTTGTCAAAAAAACTGATATAGTATATATTAAAATTTTGTCTTCAAACTTTTGCTTCTCCTATTTGGTCTTAAAATCGGTACTGATTATCTCAACTAAACAAAACTAAATAAAAATGGATATGTTATAAATATAGTAACAAAATTCTATTACTCGAAAAATCAAAAAACTTAAATAAAAAAAACTAACTGATATTCATATTGAACACTTTTAATAAGAAGAAACGTTATCATTGAACAAAAAAAAAAAAAAAANAGACATTATCTTCTTGACTACTATTTAGAGATCTTGATCTATGATTCGTCTCTTTCACCCACAAAACAGTGTACTGCAAAACAGTAATATACCTTCCAAAAATTGCATAGTCGTTTCTCTACATATAGTCCATATCTTTAATAATAATTTTGAAACTTATTATTATTATTATTATTATTATTATTATTATTATTATTATTATTATTATT
>OVBE01009838.1:0-15622 GCA_900406425.1 Iberis pinnata
CTATTACTACTACAACGACAATGATAGTGTAATAGGAATTGATAGGTTCTGAAACCGTAAAAAAACCTACTATCACACACCACTTTCCACCTACTGCTTAGACATCCTACGCCGAATTTCAACTCCATATCTCTCTCAAGTTTGTTTTGCATACCTCCCATGACATCACAACTATCAAGCCAACCACTATGCAAAATATGCTCGTGTAAATTTGTCTACACCAACTATATGGTGGATCTTGTAATTTTTTCATATATAAAAAATTTAAGTTGACAAAAAAAAAAAAAACTGGGCCTAGAGTGATATGCTAGCATTTAAGTTTTTTTTTATTCCGTAAATTATTTTTTTCTCAAAAATACCACAAAAATTATGTATACACACTCGTAAAAGTTCCGAAAATACCACAATTTTCCAAAAATACAACAAAAATGTTTTTTGTTCTAAAAATACTATAAATTTGAAATAGATTATAGCTTAAAATTTAAACTCTTTCCCCTTCAAAACTAAGTCTTAAACTCTATTTAGTGAATCTGAACCCCAAATTTAAAATTTTAAACCTTTAAAATTAACTTTTTATATTTTTGTTATTTTTGGAAAATAATAATTTGATGGTATTTTTGGAATTTGAACTTCTTTCATGGTATTTTTTATCGAAAATTGTATAGATTAGGGTGTCCAATACGATAAAATCGAAACGAACCAAACTGAATCGAATTATGCGATATGGTATAATTTTGGGTAAACTAGATAAACCGTTTGGATATACATTTATAAAAACCATGAATATAGTACGGATATTAACCGAGAAAACCGACTAAACCAAAAATTGATTAATTTATTCTTATTTAAATAATATAAGATATGTTATATAACTAAATAATCTACATATATTTATAATTAACTAAAAACAAAACATAATAAACAACATCCACTATAAGAAAAGAAACAATTTTTAAAATAATTTAAATATTTAGTTCTAATATTTAAATAATATAATATTTATTATATAATTAAATAATTTGAACAAATTTACAATTTACTAAATAAAAAGTGAGCCTACTATAATAAACATTCTTAATAATTTAAACATTTATACAAACTAATAAATAAGTGAAATGAATAAAAACTATTGATATATTTTTATTATAAATGAACAAATTTTATTTATTACTTTATAACTTATTTCATCTCTTATGAACCATTATAATCTTTGTTGTGTATTTGTTGTTCTTCTTACGAAAATCTAACTTCCAGTGTTCTTTCTCCTTGTAGTAATTATAGATATCTTTTGGTTTAGGACCCTTTGATAACTACTTCTTCTTGTGGATACCATTTCCCTTACCTCTAGTGTATGCTAAGCCAGAGGCTTGATTATCTGAACTTGTACCATATGCCTTATGGAGTAACGCCTTAGAGTGCACCATTGATTTGACTTCTTTAAAAGTCATAGACGCTATACCAAAAATGAATGACTAAACAACGTTCTTGTACGAATATGGTAAAAATACTAGCAGAATCAGCACAACATCCTAATCTTCAACCTTGACATCTATATTACGTAACTCCAGCATAATCAAATAAAAATTATCTAGATGTTTTTGGAGTTGCATACCTTTTGACATTCGCTACAAGAAAAGATGTTGTTTCATAAGTAACTTGTTGGCTAGAGATTTTTTCATGTACAAACTCTCTAACTTTAACCACAAACTCACAATAATTTTTTCATTCATAATCTTAGATGATGATTTCATCTGTCATGCATAATTAAATTTCTAAATATGCCTTCTCTTCTCAAACCTCCTTATCATCAGAATCAATATTCCTATTAAACAACAGACCCCCAAAGACTTTGCTTCTTTAACAAAGTTTGCATCTTGATATAAGAGTGTAACAATTTCTCTTGGTAAACTTATTGATTTTCATGTTTATATCAGATATTTCTTCACCATATTACAAACCTGACGTTCTGGTACCAGTTTGATATTATGAATAGGAAGAGATAAAACAGAAAACATATGATTACTAGAATTTAAAGAGGTTTGGTTTCGTTCATGAACAAAAGATAAGGTTTATTATAAAAGCTATGTTTTTTTTTATAATAGTTTCAGAATACATATTAGGATTAGAGAAGAAGAGTATAAACATATTTTAGCTAGTCTATAAAACCCTATTAAACTTCTTATACTTAAGTCCAAATAAGATGCAAAAGTCTACAACTCATTACAAATTTGAGACATATTTTTAGGTGGGTGTATTCAAACAAACATTTTATATGATTTGAAATGATTTGAGTTTTAGTTAATTTTTAGGTGAATTAGGAAATCCATGTGATTTGTTGTAAAATTTTCTACAATCTCACCTAAAACCATGTGATTTGAGATTTTGTATTTTTAACTAAGAAAATCCACTGAAATAACGACAAATCATTAGAAATCTACTATTTAAAATATTTCCAATAACAGTGGATTTCATGAGATTTTTTAAAATCACTAATTCAATAACAATGGATTTCGTGAGATATTTTAAAATTGTTGTTTAAATAATAGTGGATTTGTCAATTTAACACAAATCATTCCAAATTCCACATTCAATACATCCCTTAATAATGGTTTCTTATTTCAAAAAGAAAAAGAAAATTTAAATGGCAAATAATACACGTGGATAGATATCCTCATAATCTTCTAAAGGTTGCAATTATAAAGGCAACCGCAATTGGGGAGGGCACACATGAAAAAATTAAGTTTCATAGGCTAACGTTCATACCAATCTTCGAGTGAGAGCGATAACAAAAATGATTTATACTGATGGTCTATGGAAGGAAACATATATTTTGTTTTAACAAGAATAGTTTTGTAATGTAGGAGATTAAATGTTGTATTTATGGGACCTATGAATACTTTTCGCCACTACACATAGCACTTGAAAGACTTATTCATGAAGATGGCCACAACATCGAAAGATTTAACATGTTTTTTCTCAACACATATGGATGAATTATCATAAATTAGAATTCTATTATCATCTTCTAAAATCTCCTATGTATTAAAAGGGAAGATATTTTTTGAAAAAAAAAAAACATTTATTTTGTAACAATTTACATGTAATACCAATAGATTTCTATTCAAGTTTAAATTTTCATTAAGGACAATAGACAAAAAGAATTATCTCCTAAAAATATGGAACATTTATTTAGAATAAAGAATTAAACTATATGTATAGATATATATCCTAAAAATAAATTTTATATTCTTTTTATACTTATATTTGAATTCGAAATTATTCTTTATTATATTTGAAATAATTAATATGATAAAAAGATAAACCAGTATAATAGAGTTATTATTTAAATTTATTTTTAATATTCTAAAAACTAACTTTATATTATTTTTTACAGAGGTTTTTTATTTTAATTATGAAATTCGTTATTTAATTTCATTTATATTTTTAAAAATTATTTTTAGTTCTTCTCTAAAAAAATATACCATAAAAATATAAATGTAATATATACAATATTAGAATTTAAAATAAATAATTTAAGAATTGTTAGTATTTGAAATAATGTAAACTAATATTTATATTTGTCGACAAGTTTCATAATCATTATAAATTTTTATATAATAATACATAATATTTATATACAATACAATAATTTTGAATTTATATTTATAATAACATTATTTTCGCGCATCGCGCGGGACATCATCTAGTTAGTCTTAATTTTTTGAACCTTAAATTTAAAAACAGACAATTTATCTCAAACCTTACAAGTGTTATTCAATCCCAAAATAAATAGCTTTTTGAAAAAAGATTAATATTTCATTTAACAAGATTTAGAATTAGTTAATCTAATATTTAAAATAATATTTTGAAAGTCTCTAAAGTTTCTTTAAGATTCCTAGGTAATATGAATCTAACTTTGGATACTTTTACCGTAATTTTCAAAATTATAATTTATTAATAACTAAACGCAAGTAGTAATCTCAGTCTAATTATATGGATCAAGATTATGCCAGTTTGCAACTATATAGTCTAAATATTTAATTTATATTTGTGTATGACAAGGTTCTAATCTAGTACAAATATAAGAGCAAATAGTAGGTTACCAACTATGACAAATTGACAAATATCTTTTTGGTTTTATCCTCTTTTATAATATAAATTATCAATAATTTAAAATTCATTATTCATTATTTTTGTTGACAATAATTGTTCAGTGTCTTCTCTAACTTTAAATATAATTTGATAGATGACAAAACAAATTATACAATATGATAAAGACAAGTGCTTTTCGTCTAGTGGGTTTGTCCAATTATACCGTTGCAAGTGATGTAGAATTGGATCGCACCTACCCTTTTGCATTGTTATAAATGGTTTCTTATGTGGACTCCAACTAAATTAAACAGTTTGATATAAATATATATTTTATAACTAAACTAAGAACAATTTTACGTGGAAACATACATAGTATTTTTTTAATGTTACTGCGACTCACAAGTTAATTGTTCAATGTCTTAGTATGTAAAACAAACTTCTTAAATCTTAACTATGAAAAAACCTTAAACAAAAAAATTATGAATAACTCATAAAATTATGGTCGGTCCTAGATTTAAAAGGTCATAATTTAAACTAAAATTAGGCTGTTTAACAAAATTTTACAAAAAAATTGGGCCGATTCCTAAAATAAATTTTTAATAATAAAAAATAGATCCGAAGGTCGTACTTGCTCTGCTTGACTTCAAGACCGACTCTGCATAAAATATACAACGAGAAATGAATGTGTAAAGGTCAGGGCCGGCCCTGAGCAAAGCCGTATGAAACATTCGCCTACAGCCCCCATATTTTATAAGCTCATCTTCATAGTTAATAGACCCCCAAAACTTAAAATTCTATATATATGTCTATTTTTTATGGCCTTATTTTTTTTTAATTTTGTTTCAAGCCCCCAAAATCTCAAGGCCGACCCTGGTAAAGTAATACAATTTTTTTATGTCTTGCAACTTGTAACTCGTGTAGATGAGAGAAGAAAAACACTAAATCAATTTTCTCGATTCAAGAAACAGTTAATGCATTGGAATAAAATGAGATTTGTATGTTACCACTTTTGCAATTTGAATAATGTTACCACTTATGCATCAAATCTATCAAATGTCACCATTTTCTCTGTTTTCGTTTTTATCATAAAATTTTGTCTAACATGAAAAAATAGTAGACCAGTATTCGTCTAGGAAAGGTGATTTGTATGTTCTTGTTTGTCTAACTTGGAAGAATTGCATAGTCAGTTGTTCAATTAACTATCAGTCTTATCCGATCAAACAAAACCAGATGTTTAGAGGACGACTTCTCAATATTAAACAACCGTTAACATTTCTTGTAATCATGAAGGTTTTATATCCCTACATGATTGAGGTCTCATGATATTATATTTCGAATGTAATTAGAGAGCATTACATATTTGTTAGGCTTCACTTTTATATAGTTTGGTATAACTTAACATTACAAAGCAGATAGTATATGATGAATAATCTGCTTCTAAGTAGAGTTTGGTTGAGTTTTCATCTAATAAGTTCATCTTCCATTGATTCAAAAGCAGCAGGTTTCAGATGATCTCTCAAGTCTTCTAATACATGAGGCTCTATCAATTTCCAGAAAGAAACCGAATTAGTTCCTTGAAGTCCAATCCAGAACACTTTCCCTTTCTTCTTAACCCTACATTCCACAGATTTTGCTCTCAGAGCCTTCACTACCTTCTCAATACCTTCTAAGCTTCCCTTCAATTTCAATATAATATCTCCCGACGATGTTCTTAAGCCACTGTACATATACCAATAAGCTAGCGAGTGAGGTGAGAGCCACCTATGGATTAGTTTCGGAATCTCAAACTGATTCTTTGGCCAGAAGTGATCCGCATAAAACCCGAAGTACGAATGCGAAATGGATGAGAATTTAAATGGTGTAGAATCACTCGAAGGAGGCAACCATTCCCTGAACTGCTCATGTATGTGTTGTCTCAGAATCAAATGAGCTTCAGAATTCTCTCTGAATTCAAATTCGATCTTGTGCTTTTTCGTCTCTTTATCTAATTCGATTCGCAAGCCACCTAATAGCAAACCAACCAATACCTCACGTTGTTCTTTACTGAGCTTCATGCTCAAAGGTTTCTTCTTCACTTCTTTTCTAAACAAGCTCAGAATGGTGTCAAGTTTTTCCATAAGCGATGGCTCGATTTCATATTTCTTCAAACTCATGAGCTCATATATCTTCTTTGCCTTCACATGATTTTCAGAATCCATGAATCCCTTTAAAAGGGTGTTGCAGGATCTAGCATTTACATTGATTGTTCCATTGTTTTTCATTTCCTCGAAAACATCCTCTGCTTTTTCAAGGTTTCCTATCTTCACCAATGAATCCAAGTATATGTTATATATAGTCTGGCTAGGTTGGCATATCTTCAAACATTCAACAAAAGCCGTCTCCAATTTCTCGTGTAATCCCAAATCGAAGTACATTTTCGCTATCTCGATAAATGCCGGTAAAACAGGCTTCTTCCCACCTTCTATAAACTCTTTCAAGAGAGATTCTGCATCTTCCACTTGCCTAACTTTACATAAAACCTCAATGATTTTGTAGTAACCAGAAAGAGTTGCATCACCTAGATGTTTCTTCATCTCCTTAAATATCATCAATGCTTTAGATGAATCGTAGATTTTTGAATAAGCTTCCATTTTGTACACAAACGCCTGAGAAGGTATACGACAATCGAAAGCAAGCAATTCCAACCATGTCCTCTCAACTTCTTCAATGCTTCCCTCCTTTGCATAAACTCTCAGTAATGAGACCACAACTTCTTTACTCTCTTCAAAACCCGCTTCCTTCATCTCTACTCGTAGAGAGTTTATCCTATCTTTATTGATTTCTTCTTGGCAACTATGTAGCCAGATTAATCCGCTATAGATATCTTTATGTACTTCAAGCCCAGTGGTAACAACATTATGGAAGATAAGCTCAGCTTGCTTAAGGCCATTGTTTGATGGCTTTCCCTCTTTGCTAATAAGAGCTCTAAACAAAGAATTATGTAGACTAAGACGCGGTTTGTAACCTCCAAGTTGAACCATCCTGTTGTAAACACTGCACGCTTCTTCCAAGCAACCTTGGTCTGAGTCTAAGCTACTTAGATATGCAACAACAAGAATATGAAATGTAGATTCACTTGGAACACGTCCTTGATTCATAATATCATCAAATACCTCCCGGCATTTTGCGAATTTTCGTTCTTTGCCTAAGAAATCAGCTAGCTTTGTGGCTAATCCGAAATCAAACCGGTACCAGTTCTGTTGAGTCATCCATCTATACACCTAAAAGATGAAAACTTTCTTCAAAAATTAGCCAAATCATGTACTGTAATCCTACTAAAATTGATGCAATCTAGCATTTACCCTGAATCCTGTTGCGTTCTCACGAATTCGCATACAATGTACAGCAATGTAAGTGGCGTCTTCTTGGCGAACCCATTTCTTCTGAGCATTCAATAGCCTCACAAGTGTCACGGCTTTATGCGATGGAACTTCCTTACAAAGCCAAGCTAGCTTTGAACGTCGCCACTCCTCCGGCAAGTCTTCTAACTCTCTTACTTCTACCTCCGGCTCCACTCTACGAGTTATAACATTCCTTAAGTCGTTCCTAGCGATTTCCACATCTCCAAAATCGTAGACTCCGATGCTTCCCTCTATAGATTCTGTGACGCCCGCAAGATGTTCGACGAAAGTCCTGATCCGCTGAGTAGCTGAATTTTCCGTGAATGCACGCTTAGAAGTCTGGGAGAATAATTGGTTTTGGTTTCTGAAAAGCGTGTGGAAAGAGAGACGGCGGAGGAAGCGACGCGAGTAGCTGCTGCGATGGTGGATAAGGGAGAAGGAAAGGGAACTAGAGGAGTGTGTAAAAGGGAGGGAGGCAAGGATGTTGGGGTTCAAGAAGGCAGCGGACGGAGAGGCGACGGAGAGTGATGAAGAGAAGTCGGAAGCTTGAGTAACAATCATTGTATCATCGTCACCGTTGGACTTCGTCTCTACCTAATCTGTAAGCTGGTTTCAGTTCGGGCTGTAATTTGGTTTTGGTTTGATTTTTGGGTAAATCATATACTCAAAAATAAAAACATGATATTAATTTTTCTCTAAGTATTGAAATTTGAAAAATAATGTTGAAATGAAACAAAAAGAAAATTAATTACTGTTTTTTTGTCATCAAAAAAAGATAATTAAAAAAAAATTGATTACTAAGTTAAGCTTTTGAAATTCGCGAGAACCAATTTGAAAGTGTAGAACTGCATAGTGAAAACGTCTTCTTCCGTTGTCGTGTCACCCATGCCAGGAAATCTGTTCGTAGATTATTTCGCGGTGAGCAGTGATAGATTTAAAAATTTGAGTGCATTGACCTGTAATGGTTCATATCTAATAGCTCCGCTGAGAAAATCGGCCATTTGGACGCGTTGCACACCATATCCATCAGAACTGTGGAGTCGGTGAAGAAAACAATGCACATATTGCCTATATGGGATGTGCATTTCAGATCCCATAGAAGACTGAGTAATTCCGTATGTAGTAGTGAAAGACAAGAGTGCAGGCTTCTAATCCCCATGGTTTCAAATGTACCCGCATGCGTTTGTAAAACCAACCTAGTCCACAGAAAGACATACATTTTTTCCATGAGCCATCTACATAGCATACAAGGCTTCCCTCTGGTTTTCGGGGAAAAGCTTCGGTAGGCTTGATCAGCCTCTGGCCATTTGGAGCCTTAGAACTATATGGAGAAGCCAAAGACCAGTTTTTTGTTCCAGACAAAGCTGTGCTAACAATATTGGGTGGGTCCCAACTTTTGTATTTAAATAGTTTATCATTACGATCTTTTCATAAATACCATAAAATCCAGACGTAACTATTTGATGGTTGATCTGGTAAACGTAAACTCTCCGTGAAGATAAGGAGGAAAGACATGTTTTCCAATATCTTGGGAGAAGGAAACACATTCATAACATTGGGTATAATTGAAATAGCCCAAGTCTGGAGGGCAGGTGGGCACTCGAACAGAGCGTGATTGATTGATTCATCTGTGTGAGCACATCGTGGGCATGAACCATCCACATTCACCTTCGTTTCGTAGCAACTTGTTAACTGCCAAAGCTCCGACTAGAATTTGCCAGAGAAAGTGATGGAGTTTAGATGGCACAGATAGCTCCCAAACTTTATCCTTTAGGCCGTTAATAGACGGAAGTTGGGTCGTGAATTGAAGTTCCACATCGAGACGGGACGCAAGAAGATCATACCCCGACTTGACGGTATATTGGCCATTTTTGGTGAAATGCCATCAGAACCCATCGTCTACAAATCTTGATGGACGAAGGCTGGGGATATGGGAAACGTCCGCTAGTTGGAAAAGTTGGCGAAGTAGCGGTTCCCGCCATGATGTTCCATCTACATGGAGCAAATCACTGACCTTTAGATCCATGTGAACACCACGAATAAGAGCCGTCGGTGGGTTTGGGAGGTCTCCCGGAATCCAATTATCTAGCCAAACGCTTGTGTTATTTCCCCGCCTGATAGAACGGCGGAGTCCACGTTCAAAGAAACTACGAACCCCCCAGATACTCTGCCAACCATAGGATGGTGAGTTGGGTTTCTTTGCTCGAAAAGGCAATTGGTCTCTAAAGTATCTACCCTGGAGCACTCATGCAAGGAGTGAATTCGGTTGTTGTAGCAACCTCCATAATTGTTTTGCTAACAAAACCTGATTAAACAAATCTAAATACTTGAAGCCCAGACCTCCTAGTTTCTTCGGAAGACATGCTTTGTTCCAGGTTATCCAGTGAATATCTCTGGAAGATGATTTCGTACTCCACCAGATAGCCGCAATCGCACTTGTAAGTTGACGTAGGAGTCCTTTTGGTAGACGGTAACAGGACATGATATAAGTTGGTAGAGCTTGTGCTACTAACTTGATCATAATTTTCTTTCCGCCATTAGATAAAAACTTTGCAGACCAGCCATTAATGCGTCTATTTAATCTATCTCTAACATAAGCAAAAATTTGGGCCTTAAAGCCCTTTAGTTGCTTGGGTATTCCCAAATACTTTTCAGATCCTTCGTCTGATAGGATGTTTAAACGATATTTAAGTATTTGCCTATGTTGAAGAGGAATCTTCTTTCCGAAAAAGACTGTGGATTTAGCCGGATTAATCTGCTGACCTGATGTTGTCTCATATAAGTTCAAGATAGAGGCAATCTTATCACATTCTGCCAAAGTTGCACGACAAAAGAACAGACTGTCATCAGCAAAAAGCAAGTGAGAAATCGATGGACAGGCTACAACCATTTTAATACCAGAGAGACTTCCTGTAAATTCATCCGAGTGTAAGTTAGCATTGAGTACCTCGGCACAAAGGATGAAAAGGTAAGGCGATAAAGGATCGCCAAGTCTAAGTCCCCGAGATGGTTTAATAAAACCTTTTGGTTCCCCATTTATCAGCACCCGGTAAGAAACCGAGGTAACACAAAACATAATCCAATTGATCCATGGAGATGCAAATCCCATCTTAATCATCAGAGCTCGAAGGAAATCCCTTTCAACACGATCGTAAGCCATCCGTCTTAATGGCCATAAATTCAGTCATGCAACATTCCTTAGAACTTAGAGCATGAAAGGCTTCCTGGGCTAAGAGAATATTATCCGAGATGACTCGGCCTTTAACGAAAGCAGACTGATTTTCTGAGATGAGACGCATAAGTAAAGACTTCAGACGTTGGCAAAGAGTCTTGGAAATGATTTTATAAATAACATTACAAAGACTAATAGGACGGAAGTTTACTATCTCCTTTGGTCTATCCACCTTAGGTATCAAGCAAATATTCGTCTCATTAAGCCGCTCATCGAAAGAACCGGTCGTCGTAAAATCGTGTACCAACTGGACCACTTGCAGACCAACAATCATCCCACCCGGACCTGGTGCCTTCTTCGGGGCCATTTCAAAAAGAGTAGAACGAATTTCGTCAGAGGAAAAAGGTCTTATAAGTTGGATATTCATCTCATCAGATACCAAACATTGAATTGGCTCTAAGGCCTCATCTAGATTACCCACGGGAACAAGCCTTGAAAATATTCTAACGCAACTTTCTTGATATCCTTCTCTTTCTCGGACTAGATACCCTCTGTATTGAGAAGACCGGATATTCGATTTCTGGCACGCCTTTGTTTGGTAGACGCATGAAAGAATTTAGTGTTTTTATCTCCTTCCTGGAGCCATGTTACACGACTTTTCTGCTTCTAAAAAAGTTCCTCACCCACCATTGTGGATCGCAATTGTACTGTTAGAACAGATAATTCCTCTGGACTGACGGAATCAGTTGAATTAGCATAATCAATTTGGATTTTTAGAGATTCAATATTCAGGGAAGAATTAAACTGTTCATCTTGCCGCCAACGTGATATACGACCTCTGCAGTTCTTAATGCGGTCTTGGATCCCGGTTTGAGCCCTAGACTGGATCCAACCTTCTTTCACAATATTCTCAAAATTTGGTTTAGAAGGCCATCGTTTATCAAAACGAAACTGACCTGACCCCCTAAGTGGTCGATTATCCAAAGTGATAAGCAGAGAGCGATGATCGGAGCCCCAAAGATGGAGGTACTCAACATGGGAGTGGGAGAAGCACTCATGCCATTCTTCGTTCCCCATGGTTCTATCTAAACGACATCGAACCTTTGTCCGTCCCCGACGTTCTACCCATGAGAAACTATTTACCGTGAACGGGAAATCTACCATTCCACAACATTTACGTATTAGACGGAAATCTAGAAAAGAAGATTTGGGTCGAGTTCGACCTCCCTGTTTTTTAGAATGATCGACAATTTCATTAAAATTACCAACCATTGCCCATGGATGTGTTCGTCCCATTCCAATACGTTTTAAACGCTCCAAAACTAAATCTCGTTTGGAAATGACAGGGTCTCCATAAACAAAAGACATGAAAGTTTTATTTCCTTGAATAGTAACATTACATAAATTACATTTTTATTGAAAAAAGTATTTGAACATCGAAAGAAGATAAAGCAAACAAAGCTAAACCTCCACTAAGACCAGACGGGTCAACAGTAAAAAGAAAATCATATCCTAGATGGGTTTGTAAATCTTGAAGAAAAGAAAGAGACTGTTTAGTTTCCATCAGAAAAAGTACCCCCGGGAAAAACGTGCGCCGAAATTCTCGGAGACGCCTAACTGCCAAGAAGCTCCCCGCTCCTTGACAGTTCCAACTCAGAATCATCTACTCCTGGTCTGGTGGTTTCTCCTTATCCACATGGCTTTCAAGATTTCCTGACTTACTTCCTTCTTCAGGAACCGCCTCAGAAATTGGCGAAAAAGTAACCCAACCTTCATTCTCCACACCTAGAAGCTTGGGAGAATTCTTCATTGTCTTTGACACACGAAAAGGAGAATGGCCTATCTTCTTCCTTGGATGGATCTTCCTTGCAAATTTGTCTTTATTTTTATCAGATTCCAAAGTCAAAGGCTCGGATCCTAAAAATTCTTTAAGTGGCGAGATGATGTCATCAAAGGGGTATAGCAACGTATCTTCTCTAACCGAGACATGCCTACTATTGTTTAGCAACTATTGTTTAGCAACATATTATCATTCTGTTGGCCCAACCCACTTGTTACATCATTCATAACTAGGCCTCCATCACTTGAACAATTTCCTGGATCCTGCACAGCTGTATGTGGGCCTTTCGGATTGGGCCCAAAAGTCGCCATAACCCAATCTTTTGTTGAACCAAATTCATGGGCCGGAACTGTCGGGCATAGAGATGACGAAGCCATAATATTAGAAACTGCTTGTTGGGCCTGCACTTTTGGAATGATGGGCTCATCTCCTACAACCAGATTCGTAACCTGCATCAGGTTAGGCAAAGGCGAAGCAGTCGGGAACAGATTCCGACGAGTTGGAAGTCTAGGTCGTGAGGACGACGATTCTGCAATCGATGCTGTGAG
This sequence comes from Iberis pinnata, assembly GCA_900406425.1. NCBI lineage: Eukaryota > Viridiplantae > Streptophyta > Magnoliopsida > Brassicales > Brassicaceae > Iberis > Iberis pinnata. The sequence continues at coordinate 13,033 of OVBE01009838.1, forward strand.
TGAAGCTGGGAAATCACAAACCACCGGAACCTGCTGAGACCCGACGCGATGTCTCTGATTATCTCTACGACGGTGATTGACTGCTCTACCACCATTACTTGGCCGCCGATCTGCTATATTAGCTTGGGTTTTCTCGTACTGCCTCTTCCTCGGGCAAACAGCTGAGCCATGGGATAATCTTCTAGATAAAGAGAAATACTTCTTTAATTTCTCATAAAAAATCGGACAATAATGTTTTCACCATAAGAGAATTCGATTGCCCGTGGGAAGCAGAGAGGTGATGAGGCATCTAAAACAACTCTGATGCGCATAAATTCCAGATCCACTAAGAGCAATTCGCCCAAGTCTTCCCCGATTGACCGGAGAGTCTGTTCGGCACAAAAATGATTTGGGACACCCAAGACAATAATCCAAAAGAACATTGAGGCAAGGTAATCAATACGGATGGTGGGGATCTATCGATCAAGCGCAATCATCCATTTTTCAAAGTGATAGGGCCTATTGTCAAGAACTCTCTCCATATCCTCTGTAGATTCAAAACAAAATCTGAACCTACCTTTACCAGCATCCATGCCATGTACATGGTGTCTAAATTCCCAAACAAAGGGTAGGAACGAGATAAGAGCTCCAATCTTATTTCCTTGGACTACCGAATTTAACACACGCCCTACCAGAGTTAGACTAAAGTGGTTGATAATGTTTGAACTATCAAAGCTCGGAATGCGCAGTGGTGCCTGAGATCGATCACCAGACCTGCGAGTGACCAGAGAAGACTGTGAGTTCCTGGAAGCCATTGAAGAAAGAATTGAGGAGAAGCTGAAAAATTCCAGAAAATTGAAGTAATGATAAGATGGTGGCGATGCAGATCAATATTTAACACTGCATAAAATTCCCCAATCAAAGCAATAAGATCCCAGAGATAATTCCAGGGATGTTGATGAGAGAAATCCGTTTGTTACTGAGAGAGATCCGTCCGTAATTGAGGAAGATCCGGTGAAAATTGAAATCGCATAAGAAAAGCTTTCCAAAAACCAATCCCAAGCGATAAGAGAATTGAAAACATCCATAAGTAGTTTAATAAGTTAAGGAGAGTGTGATCCGTGGGAATCCAATCGCGTATCTCCAAGCTTTTCCGGTGAGATGCCGGCGGCGCCCCTTGAAGACTCGCCGAAGCTAGAGAGAAAAATAGGGTTATATCTTGTGCGGGAATTCTTAATATGTCTAAAAATTCTAAAAAGTAATAGAATAATGAAAAATTGGCTAGTTAAGTATAAATTTTTTAAAAAATTTAAAGAATAAGTACTTTTTAAAAACATTGCATATATGGTACTTTAAAATTTGAAAATTACTAATTTATCCTCATGTTAATTTTCATAGATTAATTTTATTTTAATTAAATTATTATATTTAAAATTATAATTTAAATACCAATAGATATTTTAAGGGTTGATTTTACTAGTCCCTCTCAACATTGTCCATCCAATCTTTTTTCTCCTAAATTTTGGAGCTCCTTAATTTTTCACATGAACTTAGATTGTTCTTTACTAGCCCCTCAACTTTGCCCATCCAATATTTTCCTCTCTGAACTTTGGAGCTCCTTACACGACCTCTCGTTTTGGTTTAACCCAATAAATCTTAAATTAAATATTTTTAATCTCAAATTTTACGTTAAAATATTTTTAATATTACTTTTAAAATAATACAAAAATATTTTTAAATAAATTAAAGTAATAAATTAAATGTCATGTATTTAATTTTAAATTATTATTTTAAAATATTTAATTTATTATATTAGTTAAAATAATTTAAAACTAATTAAAATAAGAAATCAAATATTCTGTTTTTAATATTAAAAAATATTTTTAATTTAATTTATTATTTTAAAATATTATAATATTATAAAATATTTTTAAATAAATTAAATTAAAAAATTAAATATTATTTTTAATGTTAAAAAATATTTTAATTTAATTTATTATTTTAAAATGTTGTAAAATATTTAATTTATCATTAAGTTGATTTTAAAATATTTTTTTGTATTAGTTTAAGTAATATTAAAAATTATTTTAACGTTAGATTTAATATTAAAAATAGTTTAACTTAAGATTTATTGGGTTAAATTAAAACACGATTTGTTATCTCTTTTTATAATTTAAATCGCAAATTAGTGTTCTAAATCGCTTTGGGGGTAAAATGATTAGAACGAATAGTTGAGGGGTCGTGTAAGGAGCAATCTAAGTTCAGGTAGAAAACTAAGGAGCTCCAAAGTTCAGGAGGAAAAATATTGAATGGGAAAAGTTGAGGGGGCGGGTAAAGAGCAATCTAACATGTGAAAAATTAAGGAGCTCCAAAGTTAGGGAAAAAAATTAAATGGACAAAGTTGAGGGGTTAGTGAAGTCAACCCATATTTTAATTTAGGTTTAAGTCTCTTTTTTTCTTTATTTTTTTAGTCACGTGAGTTCTTCTTCTTAAAGAAAAAACGTTTTTTTGTCAACTCATCGTTGTGGAAACCCGTATTTTAGACGAGATTTTGTTTCGTTTTTGTATATATATTTCGGTTGTATCGGATATTTTTTTCGGTTATGTAATT
>OVBE01009839.1:0-15622 GCA_900406425.1 Iberis pinnata
CGCCTACGTGCTTCCTTGGGCTTTCTTGTGAGCTGGGCTTTAAAGGGTTTGAGCCCACATCCCACAATGTTGCAAGCTTGATCTTCATCGTCTGAAAGCTGCATCACTTGGGCCTGATTTGCCAATTCTTTTGTCTTTGATCTTGTGATCCTTCCTTCAGGTTCAAGCTGCTCCGGTTCAAGCTCCGGGTCAGGTTCTGGTTCTTGAAGCCCAGCCACGCTCACATCACTTTGGCAAGATTCAAATTCAAAGAGATGAGAGATCTCATTGGAGTGCAAGACCTAGGTGAAAAAGGCTTCAAGCTTAAGGGGCAGAATGATGAGATAAGCTTGAAAGTAACTTGAGGATCAAGTATAGAATATTTTCCTCTTTATGTTTAGATAAGATAGAGTTAGGAGATTTTGTTATATATTTTAGGAGTTATCTATAATATATTATTGTTATCTAATTCTATGTGAAATCTAATTAGGAATAGGAAATTGGTGGCTATATAAGGAGATGCTGAGTTGTGGCATAACTTATGATGAGAGTTCATGAGATTTGAGAGGTTTAGGTTTTGAGAGATTTTCCTAAATCTAATAAAGAAGAGTTGTTTCTTTATATGAGAGTCTCATCATCCAACAATGTTCACCAATCATTTTCCGAGCATGGAAAGCCAAAAGAAGAGCCATAAATTTTGAAGATGAGTCTAAAATCGATCGCCAAGCTTTAGGTTGAATAACAATCCCAACCAGATAATGTTTTAAATCGCGAAGATGATACGATGGCATCTGCACAATGTGAAGTCCATGATAGGCTTTGAAAATGAAATGACAAAATACCTGAAAAGTTGTGTCGGTTATGCAATAATGCTAAAATTCTATCATCTTTTATCACCCAACCCTCACCACGATTATTGGATTGTTTACGCCAAAAAACTCCCATATTGCATTTAATCCAAGGTTTCGGGGGTGATCTCCATTTATTGCTCGTTCTTCATGCTCTTTCGCTATCAAATTTGAGCCCACTCTTTCACATTTCTGCCCTGTCTCCATAACACCATCTCATCATTTGCTTTTTACATAACTTCCTTGCTAGCGACATATGTTCCTTCAAATACCAAGCTATTTTGATTTTTACATAGATACCATAACAACCACATACTAAGGCATCTAAGTTCCAACGAAATCGCAAAATACTTAGCACATTGAAACAAGTAAGATAAATTCGATAGAAGGGACGAGTTGAAACCTTTGTGCCTCTTCAGTGATCGATTTCTTGTCGTTTCTCTCATAGGATGGCTTGATCTGGCTGAGGTTATCGCTCCTTTTTTCTACATCTTCTTAAGTGTGAGACTTTCCGTTTGGCGTCTCTCGGTCATCTCTTGCTGAGTTTGACTTTGCCCCATCCCGGACCTTCCTTGGAGTATCTTCGTCGTCTAGGTTCCCATGGTTCGAATTAACAGTTTTCTTGGTCTTTTTTCAGAGAGCTAGTATCAATTCACCATAGCCGATAAAACAACAGGTAGGCCTCGTAACAGGTGAACCAGCCCGGGGGCGGAGAGTTGGCTTTCTTGTTGTCTACGGGCAAACGGAACTCTACGTCTTCCGATACCCTGCAGAACTCCTAGATAGTGTTTAGAAAGGACATCCTGCAGTCACTAGGACCTCCAGAGTCTTTGGAAAATTTGGGCCTATGAGGACACCATGGCTCAGGAGGCGGAGCATCCTCACCACACGTTTCGCGTAAATATTTCTCAACCTTTTTGGACACGATCGAATATCTCAAGAATTTAACCAACATAACGACACCCTCATTGTATGTTCGAAGACTCTCGGGGTTAAAAATCGATGGTGATGCATTTGCCGCAACCCCCATCCCCGAATTTATGACAAGGTAAGAAAAAAAGGAAACAGCAAAGAGAATGAGAGAATAAAAGTTTTTCTACCTCTAAAATTTTCTTGTGAAGTGGATAAGCGAAATCTAAAGTGGTAACTTCTCCATATTATTTTTCTAAAAAATTATTATTCATCTCCGGACTTTTGAACCATTAATTTCGTCTACCTGTTAAACTCAACACCTCAAGAGAACTATCGAAACGTCCTAGCAAGTTAGGGGGCTAACTGTTAGGATCAAAAATGGCCACCACAAAATTAATACCCCATAAATCCCAATCAACGGAACATGTTACCCAAGTCGCAATTCTTCCGGAAATACATTTTGGGAAAAACGCACGACGGTCATCGAACTGCAAGGCAGCCATCTCTCTACTCTTTTGTCTTTAGTCGAGAAAGTTTTGTCCCATTGAGTTTTCCTATCGCTTAGGTTTTAACAAGGCAATATGGTTCACTTACGGCCAACGTCCGAGGAAAAATAAGACCTTAACGAACACGTTTCATAACAATGATGGATAAGTCAAGACTTTCCAATAAATGTTCCAGGCTCAGAACGAGAACACGTACGCCGAACGCACACTCAGCTCTCAAATTGGCGAGCTGGACAACGCAAAATCAGCTCTCCAGTGGCGAGTTAAAATCGTCTCAAACCTTTCCTCTCTTGTTTCGTATCATTCTGAGTTTTCGTTGGATTTCTACGATGAAAACCGTAAAACTCGTCCTTATCGTATAAATCCAGAGCTAATCATATAGACAGTTTCAGTTCTCGTAAACACCAAAGTCACCATAGATATAAGATTATTTCTTATGATCCGAAAAGTTTCGATCGTACCACTGTACTAAGGTTCGGTTTTCTGACGAGAACCGTAAAAATCGGCTAAACCGTAAAAACGGCCCAACGAGGCCTAAAACATAGAAACGGTCGTCTTACGACTTTAACCGAGAATCAAGCTCGGGCATGATGATAGTCGTAGCTTGCCCTGCAATCCGTGAAGAAAAGAAAGAAATCAAGAAAAGGAAGATTTTCGCATAAGAAAAGGAAGATTTCCGCACAAAAAAAAGGAAGATTTCCGCAGAAGAACGGAAGGAAGAAAAGGAATGTGGACCAATCTTAAAGTCTATATAATAGAAACGAAAGGGAGAGGCAATAACACGTTCAATTCTCCGCAAAAGAAAACTTAAGGCTTTAGAATATTTTCCGCATTTCTTAGCGAGCTGCGACTCGATTAGGTTTACTAGTCTTAGGCATTCGTACTACAGAATTTTCCAACTGCTCACGTAGCCGAGGCTTATCACCTGTTGTAACGCACTCATACGCAGATTCGGAATAAGACTACTTTTCCCCTCCTTTTGTTCTTATATTTTGACTCACCTTTTGACTCACAGAAATCCGAGATCTCTGGAAAGTTAGAGTACTCTATGATTTCTCGTAACTAACGGAGATCAATAGTATGAATCTCGATTCCCACACATATACCATTTGAGGGTTTGTAATTTTTCCATCATGGGATCGGTACCCATTTAATCTAATATATTATATTGTTAACCACAAAAACTTTAAATTTAACCGATAGAAAACTGTCAAATGTTAAATAAAAATCTCAACTAATGTAAACAAAATTTCAAAGGAAATTAAATAAACATAATTACCCTAAGGGGAAGAAAGCTCTTGGCACAAATTGTGTATTCACTATTAAATTGAAATTTGATGGGACAATTGAGCGCCACAAAAGTCGTCTGGTTGTTCTCGGTAATCACCAGAAAGAAGGCATAGATTATACAGAGACATTCTCTCTGGTGGCAAAAATGTCAACAGTTCGAATTTTTCTAGATGTTGCAGCTAATAAGAATAATGAACTACACAAAATGGACGTACATAATGCGTGTGTACATGGTGATCTTCATAATGAAGTGTATATCAAAATCCCTCAAACTTTCTCGGCTCCACAGGAAACACGGGTTTGTAGACTATGTAAGTCGCTTTACGATCTTTAAAGAGCTCTGATATGTTGGTTCTCCAAGCTTGTTGATGCTCTCATCACATACGGGTTCAAGCAAACACACTCTGATTACTCTATTTTTTTTTCTTATCATCTTCGACATACAGTCTACGAACTCTTGTCTATGTTGATGATTTAATAATCCCATGTGATTCTCCAACAGAAATACAAGCTTTCAAGACTTACTTGGCCAAGTGTTTTTATATAAAGGACTTAGACACTGTCGAATACTTTTTAGGCTTGGAGGTGGCACACAACAGTTCTGGAATTTCTTTAAGCCAGAGAAATTATGCTACCGATATTGTTACGGAAACTAGGTTACTTGGATGTAAAACAGTCGGTTCTCCAATAAAACAAAATCATCGGCTCGGAGTGTCTAAGACACCACCCCTCAAAGATCCTCAACCTTATCAGCGTCTTGTAGGTCGCCTCATCTATCTTCTCGCAACAAGACCGGATCTCACATATGCGGTTCATATTGTTTCCCACTTTATGAAATTTCCATCTCAAAGCCATTGGCAAGCGGCTTTTAAAGTCATATGCTATCTCAAAGGTACTCTCGGACAAGGTACATTACTAAGATCTGATTCTCCTTTGCATATCACAGGCTGATGTGACTCAGACTGGGCAGCTTTCCCATTAACTCAAAAATTGTTGATTGGATGGTTTGTTTAACTTCGTTCATCTCCTATCTCATTAAAGACGAAGAAAGAGATAATTGTGTCATGCTCCTCTGCAGAGGCGGAATATATGGCAATGAATGCAGTGATTAAGGAGCTCAAATGGGTGAATCAAGTACTTTTTGATCTCGGTTGTGAACTTACAACTCCTATGACGATCATGTGTGATAGCAAGTTGGCAATTCATATAAGTTCCAATCCCATTTTCCATGGACATAACAAATATCTAGAAGTTGATTGTCACTTTGTGCGTGATGAGATTCTTCAAGGTGTAGTTCGTCCTCAACATGTATCTACCAAAGACCAGTTGGATGATATCCTTACAAAATCTCTAGGAATATCAAAGTTCGATATGTTTCAATCCAAGTTGGATATTCGGGACCTCCATGCTCCACCTTGAGAGGGGGGGTATTGGAGTGTTTTAGGAAACTTTCTTATGTATATACAGTTGTAATTTGATTGGTTAAGTATTTTAGGGTTTTATGTAACTCATATGTATAAAAGGGATCCTAATGATTGAATAGAGGAGGTTGAAATTTCTTCTGAAAATATCTTGTCAAAGTTTTATGGTAGCAACCTCAACCCTTTTCTGGGCGACCTCCGTTTCAGTACCTAAAACTTGAGCAGTTTTTATTTGTACAATTAGCGCGACATTTTTTCATTAAGAGTAGCAACTAACCGTTGTTGCTCTTCTTAAGGTCTCTAATTTTGAGAACCAGTGCCATCTTTTATCGAGTTGAGCTTAAAGTTTCTTGGTTTTTGTTAACTTCCTTATAATGCACCTCTAGGTTGGCCTCCTTTCTCGTTCTTTTCAACTCATGGTTAAAGAGATTTACGAGCATGTTCCCCTCAACAATGGCTTGAATATAAAAAAATCCTCCCAATTCATTTAAAATACTTGTTACAACCAATCAAAATTATTACTAGATAGAAAGTATATGTAACATCCCGATCACGACTATAAAGGAAGCGTTACTTTGATTCTATACTTAGGCGAATTACTAGAGGTTCAAAATAAATTCGAACTTCGAATAAAACGACTCAGTATGAATCTCGTCTTAACGCCATTAAAAGCTTGCCAACCCAAATGACGCTAGGCCATTAGTACTGTCCGGACTAGAAAAAGCATCATACGAAATCAAGTATATATTAAACATATTTCTTTTATACATATAAACTTAGAAACGTTTACAAAGTGTATATTACATACGTTTGGCTGTGAGCCTAATGCTCAAAACATAAGTATATGTACAAACAGATGATTCAATTTTTACAAAAGGCTATACAAATCTACAATGGCAACCTAACGTTTATTTACTCCCACTAAATCCTTTTAAGTTTTCCTACAAAAGAAAGTAAGCGTGAGCAACTACTAAGTTCAGTGATTCCGGGTTCAAAAACTGCACTATTAAATCCCCCAAATTTCTCACAATAATATACAAGCAACAAGCATATGCAAACCGTTTTAATGCTTAAGTTTTCATAATAGTTTTATTTAATAAGGCATTAGCGTTTGATATCCTTAAACCACAAAGTAAATTCAACACCATCTCAATCACTTGAAACCACAAAGGCTTAACAAGTGACAATGGTTCGATTACTCTTCTTGACACCATCTCAATCACGATAAGTGACAATGGTTCAATTACTGATATTACTCGGTTTTAATGCATAATAATGGGAATTTATGTCTGCAATTCTACATTGTTCCGAGCGTTTTCCTTGCAAATGTGGTAGATTTTCAGGTTTCTAGGTGTTCGGGTTATTTGGGATCCAATGATGCGTTTCAGAGCGTTTCAAAAGATTTCAGAAGTTGCAGAACAAAGTGCATGATCGTGCAAGGATGTGATCGATCGAGCAAGTGTTTTAGAGAGTGCATGCTCGGGCAACTATGTTACTCGATCGGGCAAAACCTCCTGCAAAAATACAAAGCTTTCAATCGATCGGGCTGACTGAAGAAGGATTGTGCGATTTTACAAGATGCTCGATTGGGCAACCATGTGCTCGGTCGAGCACTTCCCCCATGAAGAACAAGAAGTTTTTGAAATTTTGCAATCAAGTCCTCAACTTATCCAGTTTACTTATTTTAGATTATTTTACGTTTCAGACTATAAATACATTATGTTTTAGATTTTTAGAACTAAGCTTTATTTTATTTTGGAGAGAATTATTGAGGGATAAGAGATTCACACCTTGTATTTGGAGAAGATTTTTGAACCCTTTTTAATAATTTATTCTTATTCTATTATGTGTTCTTCAATGATATTGATTTGTGTTTGCTTGTCAATATCTGAGTAAGTTCACTAGTTAGGTTTTAGGGTTTCCCAGGAAAATTAGGTTTTGATTGTTAGATTTATCATAAGGGGATAACAATTGACAGGTTCTTAGTCTAGACTTATTAATGCATGAATTAGATTGACCATCTAGTTTATTGATATTAGAATGATAAACACAAAGAGATTTGAGTTAGAAGGTTGATCTAGTCTAGATGAATGAGTGTTCTTGCTTGCGAGAGTATTGTCTTGAATGATTGTGAACAATTGAATCTGAACTGTAATGCGTGATCAATTATTTAAAAGACGGCGAGAGTTTGTTTCTGATAATTTGAGCATGGGGTTTAATACTCCGAGATGAGATTATTCCATCATTGTCTTTCATGTTGAGAACTATTTTCAAACAAAATCCATGCATGATAATTTGACTTTTAAACCTGACTACATGTGGATTCCCTGATACCTGACGCTTTTTATTTCATAGTTTAAAACTGTTTCTAATTTACTGTTTTGGTTTCGATCACAAACAATCTTATTATTCTGCTTTAGCTTGATTTGAGATTTTACTAAATCATGTACTTTCTGGTCTCTGTAGGATTCGATCTTATACTTTGCTACCTTGATCTATTCTCTATAGTATTAGTTTTAGGATTTAAATTCTAGACCTATCAGAATTTTGGCGCCGTTCCCGGGGATCCAGGGACCAATAGTTCCTTTCTAGTTTTTTATTAGAATCTAGTCTAAAGTTTTTCTTTTTCAGTACTCATCTCGTTCTTTCTGCTTGTTTTTGTTTTACAGGTGTATGATCAGAAGATCTAACAAATCCTCTGAATTGCTAAACCTCAGTAACTCGGAACTTGCAAGGATAGAACGCTCAAACCAGAAAGCAAAGAAAGACGCAAGCTCATCAAATTCAATGGTTGACAACGTTGATCCAATCATTCCGTTCATACCCCAAGGTTAAAACGATCCACCTGCTGTTGGACTCAACCAACTGATAACCAAGCGCAAGGTGGTGGTAACGGCAATCAAGTGCCACAAGGCCAACAAAGAGCTTCTAACAACCAAGCTCCACCAAGAAATCCCAATCCTCAGAATGCTCGAAACGTCAATTCAAGAAACTTTGTCTTGTATGAAGATCCGGAGAGAGTTTATAAGATCAATGCTCAGAACCATCCTCTAGTTATTTCATTCAACACTCCTCAAGCATTCTATGCTAACAGGAATCCCATATAGCCCCCTCAACCTCAGTGAAGGGAATTCCAATTCCCTATCCAGCTCGTTCAGATGATCTAGAACAACCAATTCAGTGGTTTACCAAATGAGCACCCAATGGATCATATTGATGATTTTGAGGAAATTTGCAGCATTATTAAACTCAATGGAGTATCGAGCGATTTCATGCACTGCAGCTTGTTCTGTCACTCTTTAGCTGAAAGAGCACTTCGCTTGTTGAAGTTTCTACCTGCTGGATCCATTGTAACTTTGAAAGATTTCAAAGCCAAGTTCATAAATAAGTTCTTTACTACTACCAAGACTAAAACTTTGAGGAACAAGATCTCTTCCTTTGCACAAAACTCTGTGGAATCATTCTATGAATCTTGGGAGCAATTCAAAGAACTGCTTCGTGACTGTCCACACCATGGTTTCTCATATGTAAGTCTCCTCAACACCTTCTATAGGAGAATTGAACAGAAATACCAGTTTTTCTTAGATACAACAAGCGATGGAGACTTTATGCAGAAACCTGTTCTAAATGCTTATCGTCTGATAGAGAATCTAGCGGCCAGCAATAGCAATCATTGCCTAGAGTTTGATCACCGAACAAAGGTTCCGGTATTGGCTGCTAACTCAGAACTTTCATAAATGAAAGTGAATTCTCGGAGATGAAAGGACTAGTTACTCAACTTTTAAAGAATCAAAACCCAAAACAGGTCAGTGCGGTAGACAATTCAGAAGTTAATTTTTTTTGCTATCCAAGAGCAGAATTCTGAAGGAGTTGAGAAGGAAGTAAGTTTAATCAATAGTCAAGGTCAAAGGGTGTACACTCAAGGGTATAATCAAAGATTTAAAAAAGACTCATTGAAATCTATCTTGGATAAGTACTAATGTTGAAAACCCTCAAGATCAGCACTATCCTCAGCAACAAAACACTTTTGTGCAAAACTCTAATTCAGGCGGTTTTCACCAAACCTCTTAGCCTGTTTTTCAGCAACCATTACCAACTCAACCTCAACAAAGTAACACAATAGAGATGATGTTCAAGAAAATTTTAGAAGGCCAATAACAGTCCCAAAGAGAGGTGAAAGAGCTTAATCAAATATTTGAACCATTCTCTACACATGTGAAGCATTTGGATATACAAGTTGCTCAAACTTCTGAAGTTGTGAAAAGACAAGCTGGTGTCTTTCCTGGGAAAGTTGAGGATAATCTAAAGGGTTGCTGTAAGTCTTTAGTTGGTAATTTTGAAGAAGAAACTGATGATTTGGTACAAGATTTAGATTTTTAAAAGTTGGAAAAAGATTCAGAGGAAAATACCCGATCAAGCACCCTTTGCCCGATCGGGCACAACTATTTCGTGGGAAGCAATCGATCGGGCAATCCATGCCCAATCAAGTGAACATGTGAAAAAGTCCAGGAGCTTTTGATCGATCGGGCACATTACCAGCTCGATCGATCGGGCACATTACCAGCTCGATCAATCGGGCACATTACCAGCCCGATCAATCGGGCACCATTTTCCCGATCAAGCAGACGCACCTGGAGTCGAAATTTTTTCTCAATACTTACAAACCCAGAGTTCCATACCCAGTGCCACCTATGAAGCCCAAATCAGAGTTTGAGGATGGAGAGATGATTGGGAAGGAAACAAATCCACTTAGGAAGCTTCATAAGCTGCAAGACCCAGGGGAATTCTTAGTTCCTTGTTCGATCAATCGAGTGGAATTTACAGATTCTCTATGTGATACTGGAGATAATGTGAGCGTTATGTTAGTGAGTGTTTCTGAAAGATTGGGGATATCAAGTATCACACCTTCAAGAATGACTTTTAAGCTTGCTAATGACTCTATTGTATCTTCAAGTGCGTTTATCATTGATCTCTTTGTTTAAGTTGGGAATTATCTTGTTCATGTTGATTTCCACATCTTGGAGATGAATGGGTACCAAGATGAACCTCTGGTTCTAGGGAGACCTTTTCTGGAAACCGTAGGAGCCGTTTTTAATCTACCTAATCAACGCATATCCCTGAAGAACATAAAGAAAAGGATTTTCTATCCAGCGATTCCTCCAAAGAGAACACCTAGGCTGACTATGGTAAAAGAGAAAGGGATGAAGCATGGAGTTCATATTGAAGATGATCCTAAGTGTGTAGTTGCTGAAGCCTTACACAAAGAACCTCAATTCTCAACAAGGAATAGGGTTATGGGCATTGTTAGTACATATTGCCATAACGGAAAAGCGACGCCAACTATGGTTTGTGGTTAACGATATCCCGATTTGATGCTCGATAAGATATCATGGATTAATAACGGGCCAAGGAAGCAGAAATGGAGGCTGTTGTTATAAAGGTTATGATGGCCGATGCAGCGGTTGCTGAGGCGGAAGAGACTTCTGCTGTTGCAAAGGATGGCGAAGAAACGGCTAAAGAGGCAGAAGTAGCGGCTAAGGAGGTAGAATATTTTGCTAAGGTGGTGGCTATGGTGCAACACGACGCGTCTTCTTTTATTTCAATCGACCCTCATAAGAAAAAGCCGAGACATAAGGTACACATTCGACAAAGACCATTCAAGACTGCCATTAAGAGAGAACCTAAGATGAATTCAAAGTACTGCAATCAACCTTACACTGTGGAGGGAAAGAAGAACAAAAAGAAGTGTAAGCTTAAAATTTTTATGTTTTATGTTTAAAGGATTTGTGTTTTTATGTTTGAAGACTTGTTTTTTATGTTTGAGACGTTGTGTAGAGATTTGGTAATGTTTAGGTTGGTTCATGTTTAAGAAACAGGTAAAACAATTTTCTACTTGGACTAGAATAATTAGGAATAATTTGGTCCAACTCGGTATAGCTAGGAACAATTAGATGCTAATAACTAGGTATGAATGGTCAAAGTTGCCAAAAAAGTTGTCACGTGGGCCGCCAAAAAAGTATAACTAGGAATAACTAAGGTTTAAGTAGCCAACCAAGCTGCCACGTGCGCCACCAAAAAAGTATAACTAGAATAACTAAGATTTAACTAGTTGACAAACTTGCCACATGCGCCGCTAAAAACATATAACTAGGGATAATTGGGTTTTAGTTGTCAAATATTTGTACATAGTTATACCCAAGAATCATGTTATTCTCCATTCCACATAGTGGTACTTTTGATCTAAATCTGTAAACCATAGTTTTAGTTAAATTTTTTAGTTAATCCATGTGAAATATACAATCAAAATACATTTAACATCTTGTTGAAAATTAGTTTTTAAAATATATTAGTTACACCATTTTGGGAATTTAAGTGCTTGATATTGTTAACAATTCCTAGTAGTATAAGACATTTGATGCAAAAGTTGAGTTGGATACAAATAATTTTAAAATAATATTACATAACATTGAGATGATATATAACAAAAATTATGATGTAAATTTTATATTGTACAACAAATTTAATAACTCTTTTTTCTTAACAATAATTGAATTATTCACATTTTTGTAGAACAAGTCACTAATTTTTCAAAAAACATAAATTACATAAAGTATTACTAGAGTTACTTAGTTGTTTCAAACTGATAATCATAAATAATACAAGTTCTTACAAGTTATTATTGTTATTATTAGTTTCAACGTTATCATCAAAAATGTCCAAATCGTAGTCATAATACAAACATGAACTTTTCCATTTCATTTTATCTCGTCTCCGTCCGCCCAATAAAATCCGTTGTAGCCAAAATGTATGATTATTCCTCGCTTTTTGTCCATTATACTTTGCAATATTTAAATATATTAGTATATACTAGTTGTTCTAGTCAACCTAGTTATCAAAGTTATACTAGTTAACCCTAGTTAAACCAGTAAACCTAGTTGAACCTAGTTAATCCAGTTGTCCTAGTTATTCTAGTTGTACTTCTCGCAACAGTGTTCTTCACTACAATTTATATTGATTTTCACCAATGAAACTACGAATTTATGAGTTAATACCCTATTTGACTAATACTACATGTAATTCTAGTTGTGGGTGTCTTAGATTCATTAATATCTCTAAAAATTAAACTCTAATTCACTAATTTGAAATCCCTAAACTCCTAATCCAAAATTAAACAACTCAATAAAGAAAGAAGAAGAAGGTACACTTGGGTGAGCAGAAGAAAAGTCTTGAGCAGAAAAGAGGAATCTAGGTTGAGCTTGAGTAAAGAAGAAGATGGAAAAGAAGGTAGGTGATGATTGGTCCGAAGAGAGGAAGGAAATCGAGTTTATAGCAATTTTGGTGTGTGTGTGTTTTTTAATTGAGAATATCATTATTTTATTAAAGGAGAATGTCACTTAGACTATTTCGAACATCTATATTATTAATTGGGAAGAACTATTTTAAGAGAAACCTTTGTTTTGTACAAAATCACATGAAATATCATTACTTTTCAACACACATTTAAATTTTTTTAAAGGGTAATAGAGACAAATTATTTATCTCCTAAAATCATGAAACTTTTTCATAAAATAATGTTTTTTAAAAATTACATATACATATATATATATATATACATATATCTCCTAAGAATATGAAACTTCTATTTTATTTATATTTTATATATTCAAAATTCTCAATTTTCAATGTATATTTATTAATATCATATAATTATTTAAATAATAAATAAAAAATAAAAAATTCGCCTAAAATACTCTATAAATTTAGTAAATCTTTTTGATATTATTCTTAAAATAATACAACAAAATATTTTAAATTCAATTAAAAATAATAAATTAAATATTATGTTTTTAATATCTATATTATTATTTAAGAAGTACAAATATGGAGGAAGACAAAATAAAGAGAATATTTACAAAGATTGCCATTGGGTTAAAAATTTTTTAAAAACAAACAAAAAATCGCCAAATGTCAATTTAGGCAAAAATTTATGATTGTCTTCAAGGCCTTGAGTTCGATTCCCCGAGATGTCAAGTTTAAAAAAAAAATTAAAGTTCAAACAAAAAATAGTGAAAAAGGCCCGGATCCCGGTGATTGGGTCGGATATGACCCGGTTCGAAATGCAAGTTCGATACACAAAAGATGCGTTAACAATTTTTTTTTCGAAACACGGGTTTTATATAAATATAAGCAATCGACTTGAAAGGTAACTAAAAAATCAAATTGGCTTAGTAATAACTTAGCTATATGATATACACATGGTTGCAAGTTGGATTATCAACCTTACCCTTTTAATTATTTTGCTTTTTTGGGTTAAATTTTGTTTGATTTGGTTTGTTTTCTTTGTCAACTTTTGTTTTATTTTTATAATATTTAAATGCATTTGATATTTGTGCTAATAATTTTACGAAAATACAAATTTGAGTATACATGATTTTTAAATATAAATTGTAATGTAATTAAATGTGACTAATATTTTTTGTTTAATTGTTTTAGATCCTGTTTTGATCTGGATCTAAATAGTAACAAAATTAGTCAGTTTAACTTGTTTTCAATCAAACCGAATTTTAAAAACCGAAAGTGACAAATATCATTTTTTTGTATGATGAAAGTGATCCAGTATTTATTTTTAAGGTGTATGAAAGGTTAAATATGATGTATAAATCAAAAGTGATTCAAGTTAAAGAATTAGGGCTTTGATATCGTTGTAGTCACGAGTCGAAAAAAATTAGGGCTTTGATATCATTATAGTTATGAATAAAAAAATTAGAGCTTTGTTATTTTTTATATATACAACTATATAACTTTATATATATATATATATATATATATATATCAACAATACAATATATATAACACTTAATATGTAAAAATGTATACATGTAAAGTACAATAAAATGAAAAACAACACATATATTATAAAATTGAAAAATTTAAAATAAATTCCATTGAAAGATGTTATATATTTTTTGCATTAAATACATATTACATCATATACTTTTAATAACAAAAAATAAACGAATAATAAATACAAATTTAACCGCTTAATATATCAAAATATAAAATTTTAAAAATATATTAATTAATATATACAAAATTTTAAACTAAAAATCAATTTTTCCCACGCATTGCGCGAGTTGTTATCTAGTGTGTGATTATTTTATGACCTAAAGGGTCTTATGGGCTCTTTGTCCCTCCTTAAGCCCATATAGTCTTGAAACTTGTTGGGCTTAGGGTGGTCTATTCCTTTTTTTTTGTTAGGCCCATTAGCTATCTTATGTTGTGTCTTTGTCTTTGTTATTTTCTTTTTGTTTCAGATTCTAAAATTGTCAACTTATTGCTATTAGTTAGAGAAATACAAAATGTATGCGGGTTTGTCTTCCAGACTCAAATCTGACAATTGTTGTATACCGGTTTTTTGGGATATCAAGGGAGTCAAGTGTCAGACTAGTGAGATATGTTTTCTAGTTTATGTGGTCTCTATTTGAAACTTGTCTTTAAACTCCGATTTAGAGATTTAGAGTTGTTATGTCCTCTCTTATATCGAGAGCAGTTGTTCAATATGGATTTATATCTTCCTTTTCGTGAGACTTCACCTACGGGTTTGCACTTTCTTTATTAAAACATGCTTGATCACAAGGTTCGCCAACTCGTCATAGGATCTAAGAGTCTAACTATTGTTGTATGGTTATACCCCAACAATATGGCGTAATAAAATCTCTGACTAAAACCTTTGTTAAACAAGATGAGTCAAGTGTAACCCAAGTGACAAAATAAGCCCATCAAAGAATGAGCCCATTCATCTCGAAGAAGAATAGATCAAAAATGAGGAAGGCATAACGTAAAAGGAAAAGCCAATATGAGACTATGACAGTCTAGCTGAGTGTCATGCTTAGGAGCTGATTGGTAAGGGCTGTGACTGTAGGCTTTTACTGTAGACTTTAGCTGTAGAAACTTTTGCTGTAAGAACTGTAACTTTTACTTTTCAGGAAAAATAAAAGCTTGATTGGTAATTAAAAACTGTAACTTTTATTTTAAAAACGGTAGAATTTGTAGATAAAATATTAAAAATATTTAACTTTAAAAAAAAACATATTTATCATTATACTAATATTTTAATTTATTTTACTTATTATTTATAATTTATGTGAATTTTTACAAAAATAAAAAATAAAAATAATAATTGTAATATAAACAAAATGGATCTTAAAGTAAAAAAGAATAAAAAAATAATCATCAACGAATTTGAATTTTTTTAATTTTGCATTATATATAGTTATATAAATGATTTTTTTAAAAATTGGGAGAAAATAATAAAAGAAAGAAGTATTATGCTTTATTATTTTTGTCTACAATAATAAAAGAAAGAAGTATTATGCTTTATTATTTACCATCTTTACGTGACTTTAAAAATTAACAAGGGAAAAACAGTTACAAAGTAAAAGTGGCTGTAGAGAATTTTTACGGCTGTTAAATTTTAAAAATTTTAAAAGCATGCTTGGTAATTTTTAGACTGTCTCACTTTTTTGAAAGTAACAGCCCTTACAACTTTCTATAAGACCATCAACAATGGTTTCAACATTCAACACCCTCTTTTTCATTCCACATCATATTCTCTTTCTTCCACCTCATTATTCAACACTCATTCAACACATAGTCACTACAATAG